>JBAMNC010001563.1:0-168005 GCA_037902135.1 Cetoscarus ocellatus
AAAAAATTTTTTTTATGTGTCACCAGATTCAGCGCCAAAAAGTATCCCCCTATTCCTAGGCTTAACTGGTTCGCACTCTTGTTCAAGGCACACATTTTTTGGCATCTTTCTACACAAAAATCCTTTCATGTCCCCATCTGTTACATTACAACCTCTAAAAATAACTGACTCAGTCATTCACTCAGTCTCTCAGTTTCTACGCTTGTCAGCCTTTCAATGGGTCAGTCAACTTAGACATTACATTTTTAAGATTCTTTAAGACTGTTTTCTGCCTAATAATGTTATACATGCTTGGACATAAAAAGTCTGAAAATACCCCACAGCTTAGACAAAATAGAAGGCACAGTTTTTTTTTTCTCCAGTTCAAATTATTCAGAATGGGTCATGGAGACAGTGAGAGGAAAACCTACGGTTGTTTAAAACGTCATGCACAGTCACACAGTCAAACACAAATACTCCGAGACAAATGGTGATGCATTTTGTACTCAGAGCATCACACAGCTAAAGAGCAGTAAATCAGTGCTTGAAAACAGCCTCTAGGACCCCCCCCCCCCCCCCCCCACCACCAACACACATACACACCCCCACATGCACACACACTCACACACACATAAAGAAACAACTTGAGGCCTTTTTCCTCCTGTTGCTTGGCACCATCCATCCAAGGCAACACAGACAGAGTAAAATATACACACTTGTATTTAGTATTGCCACCAAGGGCAGAACTTCTACATAACATCTGTCCAGCATTTATCCTCACGACAGTCCCGCAGCAAAAGACGGATTGAATGTGGGAGGAAGAGGGATGGATAAAGGCAAGGCAAGTTTATTTGTGTAGCACCTTTCAGTAACAGAGTAATTCAAAGCACTTCACATAAAACATCAGGACACAATGGCAAATTGAAGTAATAAAACCACAAAAAATAAAAACAAATAAATGGAAACAAAGGTAAAATAAGTTAAACACTTAAGCTAAAATGTAGAAGAAATAATCTAAAGAAAGAGAGGGGATGATTGGTGGAAATTATATGAAGGGCAAAGAAAGGTGCTGAGATGCTAGAGAAAAAAAAGGAAGTTGAGAGAAAAAAGGGAAGAAATGGGAAAGAGAAGGAAAGAGCTTACAAAGGAGCAAAGCTGAGATGTTATAAAAATGCAAAGACGAGGATGAGAAAAAGAAGGCAGAGAATTTAATGGAGTTGAGGTTGGGTCAAGGAACAGCCTATTGCTGCCAGTTTGGATGATATTCTTTCCTAAACAAAAATAATGAATTTCCTGCTCCACTAGTTTGGCCTTCTGTCCAAATGGTTGTTATTTCTGGGCAAATTACCCAGTATATGTTCCAAGAGGCTTGCTTTTCCACTTCTGGTTATCTAATTATCTTTTAAGTTCTGATAAGAGAGTCTAAGGTAACTCTACTGGAAGTATACTGAATGAACTATTGAAACTTCAAATCTGAAACTTAGAAATAATTAGTCAAGTTTTGATGTCTGTTGCAGACAGTCAAAACTCTAAATCTCCTATCAACTAACTCCTTTTTGGGCAGCTTGTATGGGCAGACGGATTGTGGGATTGCTGGTAAACTGCCTGAGAGGAGATGACAGCTGTTCTCAAACTATAAAAGAGGACAAGTTCTTCTGACTACAGGATTAAAAGTGTGTCTGTTTGTGTCTTAGACTGTTGACTTTTTATATAAGCAGATTTAGATCAAACGTTTTTCACTGTGGTGTACCTTTTCTAATTGGTAAAGTGGATATGTCAGACAGTCAAGGTAGTGGGAAGTGGGGAGGTGTCCCAATGTGGGATTACATATTGCTCCAGAATAGAAACACAGAGCACTCACAATACAAATTTGTGTTCCTTTTAATTTCTTTCTCAACAAAAGTGGACCCAGGCCCAGAGTGGTAATCTGGAGAACTGGGAGAAGTCCCAGAAGACTGGACTGGTTGTAGGTTGCGATGCTGTTGTTAGAGACAAATAGGTTACATGTTGTGTGATCCCTGCACGAGCCCCTGGCGTATTGAGTGAATCCAAATTATTGTTAACTTCCATGCTTCATCCTCTCCCTTAGCACCATACCAGCCTCTCTCTCTCCTATGTCTCTCTCTCCTGCTGTTTATTCTTTTATCAGTATATTATGCACACAAATGCCCAGGCGCTCATTCATTGTGCACCTCACAACAACAGGGGGAGAGGAAAATCAAAGAATTTTAATCCTGGCAGTAAAAAAAACAATTCAGTGTATTGTCTTTGATTGCTCCACATAAGCAGAAGGGTAGCCTAACTTGAAGACAGCTGATTAATGACACTCTGAACATTTTTTCATCAAGACTATAGGCCCAAATATTTATAACGCAGTGTGTAAACATTAAATACATTTATTAGTTTCAAATGGACAAAGAGTCAGCTGCAGATAATAAAGAGAGAGAAGAGAGAGATCATCAGAAATAACAGGTTGATTGCTAGTCAAAAACAAGTTGCAGGTGTTTAAAAAACTTTTACTATAAAACTATAAAAGTAAAACTAAATTTTTTTTTTATCAAATATGCAAATGTGAAAAAAAAAACATGCTGGATTTAAATAGGAAGCCCACACTTATAACAAATATAGTTACAGATTTATATATAAAAAATACATCAATTAATGTGGTCTTGATCACTTAATGCAAAAAAAAGTATACAATAAAAGTATTTAAGGGGTAGAAAAACTGTTTGAACAAAGTATCAAGTATCCAAGAACCTACAAGCCAAACATTGGCTGCAAAGCCGATTTAGTTTATTTTTTTATTTTTATAATTTCAACAAGTGTCATTACCACCTCTGATTTACAAACCTGCAATGTCTACCTTCAGACACAAATGTCTCTTGACCAGAAAAGATCTAGAATCAAATGAAGCTGCATTGTGACACTTCTATAATTCATTTTGTCTAATTCAATGGCAGTAGACACAGAGCAACATCATCAATCAATCAATCAATCAGACTCTATTTGCAAACCCCTGTCATACAAAAAATGTAGCATGAAGTGCTTTACATGGGCAGAAACAAAACAAAACAAAACAAAACAAAACAAAGCAAAACAAAACAAAACAAAACAAAACAAAACAAAACAAAACAAAACAAAACAAACATGTACTGACAGGGCATGGATCAGATGGTCTACAAAATTAAGGTTAAGGTTCCATTGTTCATGAAATAAAAACTGGTAAAGAACACTGTGAAGTGGTTGTCTGATGTTAATGACCTGTTGTTAATACATACAATCTGAATTTTCCCTTAAAACTTAAATAAATGCAAAATAAAATGTGAAATTCCCATGAATTGGACTTTTCACTTGATTAATTCAGCCAGAATTTTGTTTAACAGATATAACAAACAATGGAAAGAGAATCGATTCATGTGTTTTAAATCAAGTTTTTGTCTCTTGTTCTTGTTGCTCTACTGTCACACAACATAATGAGAATGATCAGTCTCAAAGGACCCATGTGCTTTCTCTCTCTCTCTCTAACATAACAAAAAATCATCCATACCCTAAGGAGTTTTGCTTTTTTAAAAATAAGTCATATCAAAGTCGGTTAGCCATCAGGCACTTAGAGATCAATACGAAGTGCACTATTCATGAAGCAAACGTGTACAATACAATAAAGCACAAAATGAGAGGAATCCTAAGTATTTCTAATTGACTAACTTTCCTGTCAAGCAATAGATTCACTGTTTCTCCGAAACATTTTCTTCAGGTTTATTGTCAGAAATGCTAGAATGAAATTTGAACAAGTTTTGAAATATTTATTCTTTTCATAATACTAACCTCTCTGAGGGCCAGAGGACCCTTCCCAACTACATTTTTCTATGTGTGTTAAAGAAGTAACCAATTTGGGGTGCTGGTTTGGTGGAGTGGTAAGCAATTAGGCGTGACCCGTATACATACCTCTGTCAGCCTGTGGCCAGTTTGCAGAATGTCTATCCCTACTCTCTCTCACCTCCCTTTACAATCCTATTCACTGTCACTCTCTCTCCTATCAATAAAGGCACAAAACGTCCCAAAAAATAATCTTTAAAAAAAGAAGTGACCAATGTGGATGTAAATGGATATATACACAGGGGATTTGATGTCGAAAAAGTAGTTAATGTGACTGAAATTGCTAAAAAGAGGACAACATAACTTCCATTGTCTAGCCTTGACCTTTGAAATCTGTTCTCATATTCAGAATGACTTGTAAAACCAGGCCAGAGGCTGTGATAGTCCTTTACATTAAATCTTATTAAGTAAATATCTTCATACTCTGACTTCAGCATGCTCTTAAACACAAGTGACACTTGTGAATTGACTTAGTCTGAAAGGGCAGCTCTGAAATGTGGAATGAGTAAGTGTGTGTGATTACATTAGTGTGCAAGGGTGGCGGCAATTATATTTAACATTCTCTTGGGTCTCCTTTTCATGATTAATGTGCTTGTTATTTAGATGAGTTGAATAGGTCTGAAAAATAAATCTATTATAAAACTCCCTGTTTTAATCTATTAGATGTGTTGCCATCTGGTAAGTAAGAGCCTGCTTTATCTGCTTTATCATGGAACTGTTTGCAAATGCCAAATGGACATGTGTTTGTTTGATTGCAATTCTGAATTCTGTTTCTTTAATTTAAATTTCAACTCCATTGAAAAACTGGGGTCTCCTATGTGTGTTAAACTTACAGTCCTCAGATGAAAAAAGTATGACATACATTTAGGCCTAAAATGTTTCTTTCTTATGGCACTCAAGCAAAGGTCTCCTTTTGCCAGATACTCTGTTTTTCCATCTATAAACTGCTTTCTTTTCTTTTGTATTCTACATTTTTTTCAATGCAGTTATAGTGAGAGACCACCACAGAGCTTTTGCATTAATTGCATGTCAGTCATTTTAAAGATTTTGATATCTTCCTGCGCTCCCTTTTGAATTACAATGGACACAAGTAGTTTGACAAAAAGGAGGAAAATAATAAACAATTTTATTGGCACTGGGTAATTGTACAGGTTTATAGAAAAAAAAAAAAACACTTTTGTTGAGGTCTGCATTTTGTTATAGTTGCAAAACGGACAGAAATACACACCTGGAAACATGACTAAAATGTATCCATGGGTTAACCTGGTTCAAATATCCTAAATCTTTTTAATATGAATTTTGCTGTTAAGTCCGAGCCTCTCTGAAGTCATACAGGAAGAGGCTAAATGTGCCATTAAGAAAGCTTAAAATGCCAGCTTTCACCCCAGCTGAGATATTACACAGATTGTTCACTGGGAAGATGAGTTCTTTGATTGCCCTTATTTAGTGAAGTTTATCTTCACATGGTCTCTGTAGTTTCTGAAGACATTTTTATATGGATGTGGACTGATTTACTAAGAATTATTCAGCTTGTCTTGATCTGCTTTTCAGGAGGTAAAGAAATGTGTGTTTCCAGCTAATTTGCTTTGCTTTGACATTTTATATTTGTTTAGCATGCTTCAAAACTGCTATATTCCACTGTCACTGAGATAACTTATTTGTTTGGAAGTAAAAAACTTAAATGAGTTTGAACACTTCATGACTAGCTTGGCCACTGACAACCAGTTACAAAAAACACTTCTAAATTTCTGAGATTTGTGGATTCAAGAAGACAAGAGTTATGGTTCCACTTTTCAGCTCCTAATAGGTACAAAAATCTTTTAAAATAAAACCTCAGGGAGAGTGCTGCCCTCCATAAAAGATCGTGGCTGAATGCTTTTACCCTTTAGATCAGATAAAATACACCCTGATACTGACAGTGCATGCAGTAAGGACATAAGAGAGAATAAGGGATGTCACCTTGCAGTGACAAAAACAATTTGTGGTGAAGGAGTTTAATATTTTTGCTACAGCCTGATGTGCTAGGTATGCATAACACATTCCATATTTCTAGATATACAAAGTAATAATGACATATTCAAGTCTGCTTTTATTTTCAGCCTACAGATTAACTACTAGCAGCAAACATTATAACAAAATATGAAAAAAAGATTTTTATGTTTTCCAATGACAAAAAGAGACTTTGATGTTTTCATTGTTGCCATTTTCAATTGAATAGCTTTGTTTCACCATTATATGTGCCTGTCTGTCCACATTAAATAGAGCAACATTTATTTTGATTCAGAGGGGGAAAGGAAAAATCTCTGTCACAGCTGTCTGCTCACTTTGGAGATCTTTAAAAAGCAATTATAAAACATATGCTAGAGAAATCTTTGTTCTTGAAATGTCCATCATAATAAACACCCCCCAAAAACAGAAATTAGACTGAAGAACTGACTGGGACCAGAACTGATGAAGAGATGAAATCAGTTGACCCATTTAATTAAAGTAAGATGTGCCCGTCACGGAAGTTCCTGTGGTGTCCTCATGTTGAAAATCCACAACTGAATTTGAGATGGAAGTTTCAGCAATTTCTTAATTAAATATGATCAGCTTAAATTCTACCAATAACAGCAAATAAATCGACTGAGTGGATGAGAAAACTGTTTTAAAATATTAACGTTGTAGAATCTGATAATGAGCATAAGCAGAGAAGCTGCAGCTTGTTACCTAACTTTCACATTATTGCTGTTATTTGTCTGTCTGTTAGCAAGATTTACAAAATTTACAGAAATTGTGGCACAAGAAAGATCTTATTAGATTTTGGTGGTGATTTGAATCCACATGCAATCCAGGATTTTTTAAGGGTTTGTTAATATTGCAATATAGGGCAAGATACTGTCAGAAATACCTTGGTGGAGCGTTGTGCTCTAAGTGCGCTTCTATTTTGATATGCTTCACTTTGACCTCCAAACATTACTGGAATACTGCAGTTGTTAGATTAAAGTTCCTCCAACCTATGCTGTGTTATTTGTGATGCTCCTGCAAATCTTTGAATGTTGATGTTGATTGTGCTGACATGTTATTGATTAGGTGTCAGAACTTCTATCTGTCTTTCTAGGATTATGGTTGGGTCCACTTTTGAAAACAACAAGTGGACAAGTTCAGGGGAAGATCCATAAACACACAATTGCACTAATGGATAACACACTCTCTCTGTCAGTCTTAATCTGCCTCTGTTTGGTTCTCCTCTATGGCTCTTTTATGTCTCTTGAATTTATGAGTATGTGCTGAAAAAGCAGCAAGAAAGTGCACACATGAACACACAGACAAGAACAATGGCGATGTGTAGTTTTTATTAAAGTTTGATTTATAGTACTATTATACTCTATATTGCCATTAAAAAAGTCCCCAAACAGTTGACTTTTCTTTGAACCACATTTGTCGGATTGATTTCTTCTTTACCACAGTTTTTAATTTTTTTTTAAATGAAAGTTACTGAAGGTTACTCAAAAATCTTTATCAGCAAAGCTACTTGTCATGCATGTATTACTGGTGTGCAGCCACAGACGTACACACACATGCATGCACATGCTCACATGCTCTTTCATATATATTTACACACCACTGACGCAGCAGTGGGAGCAACTTTGCGTCAAGTGTCTTGCCCAAGGATACATTGTCATGTAATAGGGCTTAAACCTACAACCTTCTGATTACCAACCAAGCACACTATCAGACTGCAAAACACTGACACCCCTTTCATATGTACTGGGGCAAACAGATCTGGTAAACAGGAATCCTGTAATATTTGTGGATATTTGGTCTTCCACATTAAAGAACACACAAAAGTATGAGCAAGCATGCAGGAGTGTGCAGGTCCATGAGGCATGGCACAGTTTTTAGTGTCTCTGCAAGGTACAGCAGATTTCTACACAATCACTCCACACTATGTGATAAAGACTGATAAATGACAGTTTGTCTCAGTAAAAATTACATATTTTGGCGATGAGCCTTGTTAGAGCCTGGTATGTAACAATGACCCGAAATGTAACAATGACCCAAAATGTTATGAAAAAAATTTTAATAAAACCCAAACTGTAATGATTGGTCGATAATGTAACAAGATGCTGAGCCCAAAATATAATAACTTTTTGCCAAAATGTAATAACTTGTTACATTTTGGGTCAGTTATTACATTATGGAGAAAGTAAACATTTTTCTCCTAATAGTGTAATAATTTTATTACATCATAGAGTGAGTCAATAATTTATGGATTTAAGGGCTCATTGCATCGATGTACAGTGTGGTATCACACAAAATGCCCCAATCTACATATATACACTTTAAAAAAAAGCCTTTTGGAGACCTAAACTTTTTCTTTAACCTCTGGTGAGTTTGCTTCATACCTATGTTCAATTTCAGCTCATTCACTGGAAAAATGGTCAATAGTATTTATGTATGATTGCTGTTGCCCAAGTAATCTATAGTCTCCTGCTCTCTAAAAGTGAGGAAAGTGAGAAGATAACACAAAAGATATTAAGAGGTCAGTTATGGAGACATAAAAATAATACACAAAGTAGTGAATTTTAATGTATGAATTTGAATTTGATCTTAATGTGTTTAATGCTTATACATTATTTTGTACTGATGATTGGAGAAATCGATTTTGATGCTTTGGCCGCATGAACTTAAAGAACAGATGTTACACATTGGTCTTTCTGTGATAAAAAGAGATTAATGAGTAGAACATGGGATGTTGACAGCCCCATCACTGTGACATTATAGAGTGAGTCAATACTTTATGGATTAAAGGAGCAATTGCTATTAATTGTTATGAAATACATTTTCAATGTAGAGTTCAGTATGCAATAAAAGCAATCATTTAATAGTTTCTACTGTAATTCAAGGCTGTGTTCATTAAGCGTTGATACACATCAAATTAATTTGATCTGTGATCAGTATTCTTTACCAAAGAAGGACCAATGTGTATCTTGTTTTCTTCAAATTCAAATGTTTTTATTGGCATTAAAGTGTGGCCAAAGCATCAAATCTGATTTCTCCAATCATCAGTTCATTAATGCGTTTCCCCCTGGATTTACAGCCTTGTTGGGGGGGGGATGGCCGTGGTTGCGCTTAAAATAAGGTACTTTTTTTTTTTCAGCGTTTCTTGTGGTGGTTGTGACGTTATTTTTCCTGACTCTCTGTCCGATATACAGAGTGTGCTTGTCTCTGTGTGTTCGAGCACGTGTTTGTGTGTCTGTGTGCACTGGGGTGGAACTTTGCCGCACTATAGAAAGCAGAGGAGAATTGTGAATGCACCATAATGTAGACACAGAAATGACATCTCGTCATGTAAATAAGATAAATAACATCAGGATGTTTAGTCTGTTACATAAAAAAACATGGTATAGACCTGATCTGTAAGAGAAGTAACCTTAGCTTACTTCTGCTGTGATCTGGCACTATATGGAAAATAAAATTAACTTGTCTTCCAAGGGGGCTGGGGCGCCCCCCAATATAATGGTACAGGACACACTAAGGGCCTGATCCACTAAGATCTACTAAAAATGAGTGCTAAATTGCGTTTGCAAACTAAAAAATTGCACGTTCTATTAGTGGCGTGTGGCGATGATCTACTATTACTGCGTGTGCAATTGATAACAGGCGCAAAAGTGGTGTGGACCACCCTCTTTAAAGGAGGATTTTGCTGTGGCCATAGATGAAAAACGAAGTTTGAAGCCATGGAGTTGGAAGCAAATAAACACACTTGTGGTAATCTTTTTTTGTTGTCTGTCTTTTGATGAACAAGGTCGTCACCTTTCCCACATACCATACTTTTATTCGTCATTTTTTATTTTCCTTTTCTGATTACAATTAAACATAATCTATAATGACAGCATTCACATAGCTGCACAGCTTCATCATCAATAACCTCTCATGTAAAGAGCAGTTTTACAATGCACACACACAGACCGCGCGGGGTACTCTTGCCTTTTACGCACTGACTGCATCACACTCTCCACGCACTGACAGCGAGTTGCTCCACGCACTGACAGCTCCGAAACTTGCTGTCAGTGCGTGGGGAGTGTGATGCAGTCAGCTCTGAGAGACAAACGGAGTGATTATGGATATGAAGGGATTGTTTACACAGGTTAAATGACAACAGATAAGGTTTACTTTAAGTGTGTGCCTGCATGAGGATGAAGCCACACTGGATCATCCCTCTTTTTCCAGTCCATCATAACGACAGACAGCCTCCAAATGTTTCCATCAGTCATCAAAATCTTCAGTCAATGATGGAAAATATTCGGTTAATGTGACCCCTGTTTCTTGCCACAATGACCACAGCCATGCGCATAATGCTGTGCCTGTTTTGCACTTTACTTTCAAACGTGCTAAATTTAAACACAAAAACACAGAGCGCAATCAGTTTCGGGTTTGATAAATCACATTGCGGGTGCTAAATGATAACATTTGCATCTCCTCCTCCCAGTATTTTGCACGTTCTGATAATCTGCATATATTCTGCTTATTCATGACGGCAAGTACACTAAATGGATTGCGCATGCTATTTTGCTCATTTGGCAGATACAATGCACCCGGTTAGAAGATCAGCTTTGCGAGCTCTATCAATTTTTTTTTTTTTTTTATACACACAGACCTTTAGTAGATCCGGCCCTAAATGTACTGTGCTGATGCACTTGGAGTTAATGTCCCTCCTGCAAAACCTGATGTATGTTTTGCGCACCAGAAATTGAATAAAAAGGTGCTCTATCAAAGGGTCCTGAGGCTTCATAGCCAAACATGATTGATTTTCAGATCTGGCCAACCCTAAACAATCTTTTCCCATATTCTGACCATGAGTGATAAAAATAAGGAGTCCCTCTTATTGCAAGTGTGGGTGCAAATTGCTGCCTGTCCTCTCAGAGGAGTAAGGTGGTATTTTTTATTCATTTATTTTTATTTAACCTTTAATTAACCAGATAAATCCCATTTAGATCAGGATCTCATTTACAAGGGGGAGCTGGCCAAGAGGTCAGCAGCACACGTCAAATATCAATACAAAATTACAATGGAAGAGCAATATTTTTTTAAGACAGTAACAATTAAAAACACAGGCATTGTTCATAGGATTCTCGCTGCCTGGTGAGCAAAATGGAATGAAAAGCTTTGAATGAAACCAGTTCAGCCATTTTCAGTTCAGTCTCCAAGCGGTGGGGGCAGCATAACAAAAAGCTCTTTTCCCAAATCAGTTTGGACTCTGGGCACATTTAAGTGATAGACTGCACAAGAGCATAAGGCATAGGTGCTCTGCGATTTCTGCAGTAGTGAACATAGTTAGGATGGTACTCTTCCCAGATGGGACTTATGAATCAACAGCATCCAGTGGGTATACCTCTGGGAGCTCGGGGAGGGCCACTTAGCTTTGACATAAAGCTCACAGTGGTGAGTGAGATGTCCCCAACCAGTCACAAAACACAGCACACAGTGATAAACAGTGTCCAGAGTCCAGAGACATTTGGTCGAGGCACTCATATACAAAACATCACCTTAACTAGAAAAGCACTCAGAGAGCACAGACCTCTGCCAAGCAGCTTTGGTCCACTTTGGTGAAAATGGTCCTATCTGGCAATGTTAAAGAATCCTTTAAAAAATTCCTGGATCCAGACGGTGATCCAGATCACCCCCAAAGTTTAATCAGTTCTTCCATATCCCATTTCCGACAATTCCTGAAAATTTCATCCAAATCGGTTCAGAGCTTTTCGAGTTATTTTGAACACAAACAAACAAACAGACAGACAGATAAACTCCGGCAAAAACATAACCTCCTTGGTGGAGGTAATCAGTTAATGACAGAAATGTTCAGAGACAAGATATTTCCAAGTTCTGAGGGAAAAACAGGATTTGTTCCAGTAGAAAAATCCAAGTTTTACCCTCAATTTACAGACCAGGTTGGCAATGTGAGCCTGGAATGAGAGCTCCTGGTCAAGCAAAAACCCAAGGTACTAATAGCTAGAGACCAGCTCTATCTGCTTGCCATTTAGAGTTGTAATGGCATTGACGGGCTCAGTTAATTCATTTTTGTGTGAAAATACCATGAATTTAGTTTTCTCTGCATTTAAAACCAGTTTCAGAGATTGAAGGCGAGCCTGAACTGTATTAAAAGCAATGTGTTAAAGTAAAGCCTGTGAAAGTGATGAAGAGCAGCAGTAAATGACTGTATCATCAGCATGAACATGATAAAAAGCATTTGACAGATTGACACACAAAGTATTTATTTAAATAGTAAATAAAACTGGTCCCAGGACTGAACCTTGAGGTACCCCTATTGCGATGTTCAGGAAACCGGAGAAGGAGCCATAGAGAGTGCAACCGTTTTTTTTTTTTTTTTACAATCTAAAAGCTGAAAAATCATTTGAAACTTTTAGAGGAACAGTAACAATACTGTGTTTTCTAAAAACAAATTGAAAATTTGTTAAAATACCATTTGTATTAAAAATAGTTTTAATTGCTCACTGACAATTTTTTTCAAATATTTTTGCCAGGACACATAGTTTAGAAATCAGTCTGTAATTGTTGACCTCTGAGGGATTGCCACCCTTTAAAATTGGGAGCACAAATGCCATTTTCCAAACTGTGGGTGTTTCATTGGATATGAAACTCAAATTAAAAATATAGGCCAATGGCTCCACAATGTAGTCAGCAGCCAGTTTGATAAAAAGGGGTCCAGATTATCAGGACCAGCTGACTTCTTTGTTTTTTTAATTTTTTCAAGGCACTGCTAACATCAGCAGTAGACACAGCAAAGAAATTAAAAAGCGTAGAATCAGAGCACTTACTCCTTTCATAGGCTTTAGGAATATAACAGGCGTAGTTAAAACAGGATTAAAAGACTCAAATAAAAACCCTGCTGATATAAAATTTTCATTAAAAAAGCTCAACATGGTAGATTTATCTGTGAGCTTTTCCCCCTTTTTAATTAAAAAATTAGGCAGCTCAGTTACTGGCACAGAGCCTGATGTGGAATTTACTGTCTTCCAAAACTTTTTTGAATAATTTAGATTTTTTGTTGTGGCAGACAGATAAAATTCCGATTTTGTTTTCCTAATCAACGAGGTACATTTATTTTGCAGTTGACGAAAACAGAGCCAATCATCGTCAGTCCTATTTTGTCTTGCTGCTGCCCAGGCAGCATCCCTGTCTTTAATTAGATTACTAATCTTATGAGTACACCAAGGACTGTTTCGCCCTTTTACCCTAAATTGTGCAAGGGTGTGTGTTTGTTTATTAATTTTAAAAAATCATCATGGAAGAACTGCCAAGCTGACTCCACATTTTTAAACAGGTAGATCTTGCACCACTCATTTGTGATAAGTCACAGATAAAGCTTGTTCTTTCAGGTGCTTTATGTCACTTTTCACCAACATGCAAGGTTTTGTTTTTTGTAATTTGATGTTCCAAACAGCAGCAATGGCGCAGTGGTCACTAAGATCATTTCATTAGATCATTGGGGTGTACTTATGTGGGGTGTTTGTCAATATTAGGTCAATCAGGGATGACCTTGTGGGGAATTAAGTGTTTGGCCAGGTGAGACTGTCAGTTAGTTTTGTGAGGTTCAGGGCATCACAGACAGACTTTAAGTTATTTGTTGTTGCAGTTTACCAGTCCAGATTTAAGTCACCCATCAAAACAAATTCATTTGAAATTAATTCTGTTGTTTGAGGTGAAGGCCTCATTGCAGGCGGAGGGAGGTCTGTAACAGCCCAAGATTGTTAGGGACTGACCCTTTGAAAGTTCTAGAGACAGGGCAAGGAGTTCAATTTTTTTTTGTACAAGGAGGATAGGAGGGTGGCATGAAATCTAGTTTTGATATAGATAGCCACATTCCTCCCATATTAGGGAAGTCACAGCAAAAGATGTTATAACCAGAAATAAAAATGTCCTTATCTGAGATTGATTTGTTCAACCAGGTTTCAGAGAGTACCAAAATATCTGTATAAGTTGATTTGATCCAAATTTTAATTAAATCAGTATTGGGTAGCAGGCTTGCAACATTTATGTGAATAATTCCAAGGAGGTTCTAAAATTCATCAGGAGTGCCATTATGATTTGTAGGGGGTCCTGGGTTCGGCTGAACATTGCCTGATAACAAGAGTAATAGCAAAATAAGAGTTTTTCACCTTAATTTGGATTGGGCTTGACCTCAATGTCATTTGACTGGTTTAAATAAAAGACATACGATTCACTGTGCTTAAAACAATTTTCCAAAACAGAGATACACATAATTGTAAGCAATATAAAATCATTAAAACAGGATGATAATGGCATGGCTGAATTTTGACTGTCAGGTCAATGCTGGACCAGGTGAAGGTCAATATATTGATCAATGCACTGGGAAGACCCCAAAGAGGGCGGGGCACATTACTGTGTACCCCACCAGAGTCTTCACCCACATGTCCAGGGGTCCACCAGGAGAAGACCATGAGCAGCACGAGTAGGTATTTCAACTATCCAAAAAGAAGGATTGAAGGTGGTGGAGCTGATGACGAGAGGAAGTTAAGTTAGCCGGTTAATCCTCGTCCAGCGTCCAGCACCTCTACAGGCTGCAGCCCAATGTAGCCACAGTTTGAGGCGGCTAGTAACTAGCTGCTAGCAGGCTAGCCGCTAGAAGGAGGCCTCCAGTGCTAGCAGCTAGCAGCCACTAGCGCGACCTTCCGACCGCTGGTAATTTGCGCCTTTCCATGGCAGAAAGATCCAGCAGGAACATTCAGATACTCCACAACAGTCCGGTAGCGGCACAACATAGCGATGCCACCAGAAGCCAACAACTAGCAGCTAACAGCTATAGCCGAGATCTGGCAGCTAACAGCTACACAGCTACAACCGAGAGCTAGCGGCTAACAGCCAGGAGATCCCCGGCGTGATCGTCTGATGGTAGCACATTCCAGCTATGATGCTAGCAGCTAACATCTACAGCCAAAAGCTAACAGCTGCCAGCTAGGAGCCACAGCATACGACACCTTGCCACAGCAGGATAATCCAGCAGCGATGACCCCCAAATCACAGCAGCAGCAAAGGAGCAGCCCAATGCTTCACTGCTACCGACAGCCAGTGGCAGTCGGCTAAGAGCTATCAGCTGACAGCTGGCGGCTAACAGCTAACGAGCCTGTCATCAGCAGCAGCTCGGCTTTCGGCAACAAAACTGGGATCAATCCTTTAGCACACTGCAGCTCGCCACGGCTGGATGTTCCAGCAGCCAGTGACAGCCCAATGGATGAGAGCCAGCGACATACACATCACCGGGGGTATTTTGGCTCAACTTCAGCACAATGCTAATGCAGGGCTCCTTAGTCTCATGCATTCAGCGTGTGACACACGCATTTGAACCTTTTCACACACTCACACACCACACGTGGTATTTCTCACGCATAAAATGTGTCATGTAACACCCACTGATATACACCGCTGTATATGCATTGGAACATGTAGCAAGACGCTCTGAGCATCGTAGAGCACAACGGGAGCTTGACGCGACCCAGTCAATTAGATCAATGACCCATCAGCCAATCAAAAATAACATACAGCTACATATCAGCCAATCAGAAAATAGCACTGCTGTATCCGGGTAAGATATGGTTGATCTGACTGTAGAGGATGCATACTGCAAGCTCATGACAAGAGTGCCTTATCACATGAGTACAGTAAGTTATCTCATCATCTGATTTTATAGCCTACTGATTAATGAAATTTCTTATGGGGCCAAAGGAAAACAAGAGTTTATTCCTATTCTTCCTCCACAACTACTATTAAACAGCAAAGCAAAGTCTAATCGCATTGACACTGTGGTTACCAGGCATCACATTAAAACAAATCATCATTGTTAAGTTAAGTAATTAAGGGCATTGTTAAATGTTGAAGCTAAATAATAATAAGAACAATAATAATTTGTATTATCATGTTGCATTATTAATTGATATACTAACATCACAATGTAATAACATGACAACTTGTTCAAAACCAGAAATACCGCAATTTCTATGAATGTATTAAAGCATGAATGTCACCCAAAATGGTTTAATATTTCATGAGAATTGTTGCATCCCTGCAAGTGTAGAAAAACTTTTTTAGTTTATGTTTGTGATTGCACTCCACATATGTGGTATGTGATACAAATGGCCATGTAAAGGGATATCAATGTTTAAAGGGGACATATTATGCAAAAAACACTTTTTTAAGGCTTTGAACACATTTTTGGCCTTCCTCCCAGCTGACAAATTGTGATAGTAGACAACAAAACTTGTATTTAGCAGGCTGTATAGATGTAAACTCATGGTATTTGGCGAGCTGTTGAGTCTGTGGATATACAGTGACATAACCGAATATTTTTTGATTTGCATACCTAACTTGATTGGTCTACCTGAATATCCCCCCTCCCCCCTGCTGGAGAGATTTCTGTGCGTAGTCCCGCCCTGTTGTTTATATTGTTAGCAAGAGATCGGTGTCCAGCATGCTTAAGCTCAGAAGCTGTGACTGCTCAGTTTTTGGCTGTAAACAGCCACACATATATCTTCACATATAGGCTACCAGTGGATTAATTTTATTTTTGAAGGGAATGAGCCAGCTACAGCTGACTAAAACCTGTATGTGTATGCCAGTCACTTCACGTCAGACTGCTTCTTCAACTTCAGTCAGTTCAACATAAGACTGGCAACTAGACTTTCCTGAATCCAGGCTCAGTACCAATAATCAGTCACCAAACCTGATGATGGAAATGCGAGACTTTTAATGCTGTGTAGTATTTCTTTTGCTCATTGCTACGAGCTAATGCTAACAGCAGGGGTAACTTCACATGTTTGTCAATGTTAACGATACTTGTTGAAAGTCTGAAGGGTAAACATCAAAGGTATGAACAGAAGCTTAACAGTTAGGTGAATATAATCAGTCCTTTACCCACCCAATTACCCCTTGGTTTCTGCTAATGTTAGCCCGGAAGGTAGGCTAGGTTAGCATGTTGTGCATTAGCCTGTGATTTGGGGGAATCAGTTTGCTGTTATCTGGTAATTGGCATGTATTAAGGGTTCATGTGTGTTCATGAAGAGAAGTTTAACAGTTGGCTGAATATAATCAGTCCTTTACCCACCCAATTATGCCTCAGTTTGTGCTAACGTTAGCACAGAAGGCAGGCTAATTTGCAGCCGTCCTACTGCGGTTAGCATGTTGTGTGTTAGCCTGTGATGTTAGGTGGGACCAGCTTCGCTGTTGTAACTGTGTTTGTGCTAACCAGCATGAATTAATGTTTCGTATGTGTTAGGACTGTAAGTGGAGCATGGCTGGAGCGCCCGCTTCGCTCAAGTTACGTAGCAGGTCTATTGTGAACATGTACGCTGCTCTGACTCATTAGCATATGAGGGCAACCGCCCTCAAAACCAGCTGTTCTGAGTGGAGGGGCTATGTGGAAAGAATGCAGCTGTGCTTTATTCATAGGCTTTTTGGACCAAAGCATGTTACTAAAGTTTCATGAAGACACCAAGGATCCATGTTAAACTGCAAAAAAGGAGCAAAATATGGGACCTTTAAGTTGTTCGAAATTAATTAATTATATTTTATTTAATAATCAACAAACAATCAACACAATCTAAGAACCAAGAGGAACAGATCAAAAATATAAATGCTCTTCAGGGAAAGTTGACATAATCTCAATTTGTTATGATGTTTCAACAAAAAACAATATAATAATAATAATAATAATAATAATAATAATAATAATAATGATAATAACAATAATAATAATAAACAAATTTAAAGCACCACGCTAAGTCTTATCGGTTAAGATTACTGTGTTAGACAGAGATAAATTATCAATTATCAAATTATTAAATAAATTAAGACAAATTTTAATGGAAACATGGAAGAATAACATAGAGAAACAATTAGAGAAAATGGGACAGTACTACCTTTGACTATTTTGTGACAATAAGAAGGAATAAGGAAGTTTCTCCTGAAGTTGGTACAAGGGTCAAAGAAGCAATTTTGCCTTACTGGATCAACCAAGCAATTCGAAAAAAGAAACACCACTAGCCTGCAGCTGTTCACCAATTTGAGAAACTTGCTTTAAATCACTGGAGGGTAAATAGAGTGTCTGCTATCATGGGTCACTGTGTGGAACAAAACTTGTTACCACTCAATAAAAAAACACAGACAAATGGAAATATCAAACTGTACATTGTATGCCCTTTGTAGCTTTTAAAGCAACTGGCACATTTTGACATCACTTAAAACCGTGTCCAAAATCGGCTCTTTGGATGTGTCAGAGACCCGTTGGTGATCATTTTGGAGCAGATGTACTGCAGAGTTTTGATTATGTTTAGTGAAAACACCACTTCTGATGTCCTGATGCACATTTGAGTTTGTGTTATCCCCTTACAATTAGATAAACTTTTCCCGCAACAGTAGTAGTTTGGATCTATTCTGTCAAGTCTCTCTTTTCCTGGTTTGATGTCACAGGGTGATGTCATCAGCCCTCCCAAATCGCCACTGTGAATGACCTGGATAATTTGCTGCAGCATTCAGACATGAGCCTACTTGGACTTTACGTAGAATAAAATACAAGGGGGCATGAGGAAATTGCTCAGGTAGAGTCCAAGTGAAAAACTTGGCTGTTTGCATTCAGGCATACGGCTAGCCCAGTTCTAATATACACTTGGGTGCAACTTAGACACATCATCAGTGATGTATCCTGGGTTCATTGGGTGTTTCGGGTCTCACAACATCAGACACCCTCGCCCAGGTGACCCAGCCGGGGTTGATCAGTCTCCGGCTTGTGTCTAAGTAGCTGTTACGGTCCACGAATCTCCCCTCTTGATCCACAGCCATCTGGACGCCTTCTCTGCTGCGTCTGTGATGTTTTTGATGGCTCTTCTGTTTTGCAGTCCCTTCACTCCCAGCATCTTGAGTGCCCTGACGAGAGACTGGCCCACGAATCCTCTGCACCCGACCTCGATGGGGTTGCATCGGGTCCTCCATCCCCTGCTCTGGCACTCGCCTGCCAGCTCCTCGTACTTAGCCCTCTTCCTCTCAAAGGCCTCCTCCATCCGGTCTTCCCAGGGAACAGTCAACTCCAACAGGACCACTTGCCTTGTTGTTTCTGACACCAGGACTATGTCTGGCCTGAGTGTGGTCACTGCGATGTTCTCTGGGAATCTGAGCTGTTTCCCTAGGTCGACTTTCAGCTGCCAGTCCCGAGCTGATGCCAGCAGCCCTCCTGCTTGGCTCTGACTCTTCTGTGGCTTCTCTCCGGCTCTAACAAAGGTGATGGACTGCCTTGATGGTTGCTGGTACTTGCTGGTGGAGATCCCTGTGCTGATGACCTCTGCGATAACCCGCAGCACTTGGTCATGGCGCCAGCGGTAGCGCCCTTCTCCTAGTGCCCTTGGGCAGCAGCTCAAGATGTGCTCCAGCGATCCACTTCTCTGGCAGAGAGGGCACAGTGGATTCTCGGCCAAGCCCCAGCGGAAGAGGTTGGACGGGCTTGGGAGGACATCGTACACCGACTCCATCAGAAACTTGATCCGGTGTGGCTCAGATCACCATAGCTCTGTCCATGTTATCTTCCGGTCAGCTGCCTCCTCCCATCAGGTCCACGCCCCCTGTTGCCGCATCCCTACTGTCCTACTACAGCGGGCTTCCTCCACCCCAGCTCGGATCTCTTGCTGGATCAGCTGACGCCTCTCCTTTCCCTGGGCCTTGATGTAGTGAGGTCTTGGGTTGCTCCCGAAGCCTGCACGGCCGAAAGCCACTGATCCCACCAGCTTCCTGTGTCGCAGGCGGGACTCAGCCTGGTCCACTGCCTCATGAGCCTTCCACTTCCTGCCAGTTCTTACTTCTATGCTGGCCGAGGAGACTTTGATGTCACTGGAGTCCCTATACAGCAGCACCTCTCTTGCTCGGGTAACCACAAACTCCTCCGTCACACTACTGAAGGGCAGTTTCAGTTTGTTGTTTCTCCCGTACAAAGCGATGCTGCTGAGACTTCGCGGTAAGCCCAACCACTTCCGCAGGAAACAACTTACCTTCCTCTCGAAGCCCTCAACGGTGGTCATTGGCACATTGTAGACCAGCAGAGGCCAGAGGAGTCGTGGCAAGATGCCATGTTGGTAAATCCAGGCTTTGAACTTACCTGGTAGCCCTGACTTATCCACAGCTGTCAGCCAGGTTCCCAACTCCTCTGATGTTGCTTGGAGTGCTGCAGTGTCCTTCAAGGTGCAGTCAAAGATCTTGCCCAGGCTCTTGACTGGCTTCTCTCCCACAGATGGAATCTGGGTGCCTCCAAGTGAGAAGCGAAACAAGTCTGTAACCTTCCCCCTCTTCACCACCAGGGATCTGGACTTTGCTGGCTTGAAGGTCATCCGGGCCCAGTGAATGAGATGCTCGAGGCCTTGAAGGATCCATCGACATCCTGGGACTGATGTTGTAGTCACTGTCAGATCATCTTATGGATGATCTGACAGTGACTACAACATGCTCTGATGGGGGGCTGCCGCATACCTGAGTTGGTGAGCGGGCCTCTGCACTCCACCTCTGCTGACTTCACCAGCATATTCATGGCCAAGGCAAACAATATCACGGTAATGGTGCATCCAGTGATAATGCCTTTCTCGAGCCGATGAAATGCAGATGTTACCGTTCCGGAAGTGACTCTCACAAGAAAACAGCTGTAGTAGTCCAGTATGAGGTCCTTGATCTTACCTGGAACGTGGTGTCGGTCAAGCGAAGTTTCCACCAGCTTGTGTGGAATGGACCCGTAGGCATTGGCGAGGTATGCCAAAGGACTGCCAGGTCTCCTTTGCCTTCCCGTGCCTCCCAGATCAGCTGGGTGACGACTCCTGTATGCTCGATGCACCCTGGGACCTTCGGAACTCCCCCCTTCTGCACAGAGGTGTCGATGTAGCTGTTTCTAAGGAGGAACTCCGTCATGCGCCGGGCAATGATACTGAAGAATATCTTGCCCTCGACACTGAGGAGTGAGATGATCCTGAACTGCTTGATGGTGCTTGAGTTCTCCTCCTTTGGAATCCAGACACCCTCTGCAAGTCTCCACTGCTGTGCTACCTTCCCCCTTCTCCAGATGACTTTGAGGATCCTCCATAGTCGCTTCAAGAGTCTGGGGCATCTCTTGAAGACAACACACGGCACTCCGCTGGGGCCTGGTGCTGAGCTCGATCTAGCTGCTCTGACAACCTGCTCGACTTCTTTCAAAGTTGGCTTCTTGGTGTCAAATGCCATGGTAGGTTCTGGCGGAGTTATCAAGGTCTTGCATGGCCCAAGATCTTCTTCTCGAGCGCTGTCACTGTAGGTGGCTCTGAGGTACTCGTTGACCTCATCTTCAGTACACACGAGGTGGCCGTTTCTTTTCTGCCCCAGGATCTTCTTGGTGAAACCAAAAGGGTTCGAGATGAAGGCTGCACGTTTCCTGGCTCTCTCCCTGCCCCTTTTCCTGTGCCACTCGGCACGACGGAGGGTGGTGAGTTTTTTCCTCACGATATTGCGGAGTTCTGCCAGCCCAGCCTTTTCCTCCTCCCTTGCCTGCTTAAACTGCCTCCCAAGCAGTCTGAGCTCCTGCCGAAGCTGATCTTCACCTCCCGTCTGTTTGGCTCCCCTAGACCTCTGGTTGGCTGTTGTTCCTTTATGCCAAACCTTTCAGCACCGATGCTGATGATCATTGCAGACATCATCCGCAACTTCTGGTCTGCATCTCCCCTTGCGGCCGCTTCAAGGACTTGATCCAGATCTCTTTCAAACTGGAGCCATTCGCCTTCCTTGGTGGCACCAGGCCACAAGACCCTGCGATGTTCGGAATGTCTGGTACAGGGAGGGGCTTGTGGAGCATGGAGGGTCTGGGCACTGTGGGTTGACTCCTGGCCGGGCTCCTCCTGCGTCTCACCAGGTACTGGACCTGTGCGTTGCACCACCTGCTTCCCCGTCAAACATTTCTTTCTGGCCTGGTGGATCTTCAGGCCATGCTGGTTCTTGCAGACTTTGCCACATGAACAAGTAATGTCTGGATAATATCAGGGTTATTTTTTTCTGCAAGTGTGAATGTGGTTCACATGTAAGTGATCAACT
Source organism: Cetoscarus ocellatus (assembly GCA_037902135.1). Lineage (NCBI taxonomy): Eukaryota > Metazoa > Chordata > Actinopteri > Labriformes > Labridae > Cetoscarus > Cetoscarus ocellatus. Next base: position 21,961 of record JBAMNC010001563.1, read on the forward strand.
GAATGTGTGCAGAAAAGATGACTGTAATAGCATCAAGTGAAAAGTAAATCTACAGATTAAACCGACAGGATGCCTAAACTTCATTTCAATGGCTGATAAATGTCAAATCCTTTAATATACCAACTGGTCATGTTACAATGTTCTTTTGCTTACACAGCTGTGGGTGTCAGATGTGCATGACAACCAGATAACTTTTTCATGTCCATAATGTGATGAGGGTACTTTCACAACAAACAAGTTTGGTCTGGACCAGTGAATGTGAAATCTCACATAAACTCTGGTGCTGACCAAACCAAACTCTGGTCCACCAAATACAGGGGTCTCAGTTTGCCTCCAAGTGACCCAGAGTTTGGTTCATGGTGGGTGTGAAGCCATCCAAACCGAACATCAACCAAAGAGGCTATCAACCAAATGCAAGGCATTGTGTCCTCAATTTGGCTAGATAAATGAACAGTTGGCAAGCTAATATAGCATTGACTCCAAGAAGGGAGTGACTAACATAACAGGTTAAACCTGAACAAGTCCATGTGGGATACAGTTACAAATTGGTGCGTCAAATACGTTATTTTCATCTGGGAAGCTGAAATACAACTTTTTTAAAAATCTTGTTACTCAATATAAACCAAACCAAGTGAAAAATGAAACAAGGTTACAGCTTCACTCCCAAACCAACCCGAGTCACTGAATGTTAGGTGTAAAAGCAACCTGAAAGGAATATATGTAAGACATTATGCAGGTTGAGTGGAGCAAAGATAAATCACATTAAGACATCAAGCTGTATGTATTTTCGTGATAAAAAAAATGTGAAATTTCCAACATTACTTAATCTGGCAAATTTATACTGCTGCTCTTGTCCTCCAACCAATCACAGTGCTTCAGACACTGGAATTTTATCTTATGGATATTCATGCTGATGAGCCTGAGGTATAAGTCCAGTCAGGAAGACTATATTTTTGCACTTTTGGTTGTTGATCAATTCTCATCCATTATTTCCTTGTACTCTGACTCACTTTCTTCATGGCCACCGCCTGGGGCAGTCATCAGGAAATCAGCTGTCTCATCAGCTGGACTAATCTACCCAACAGTGGATGTCAGATATCACTGTTCTGCTCCCTTTTTAAATGTCTAGGTCCTCCATGCAGTCCCATCATTGTCCAGTCCCCCCAGAACCATCAGTCATCAATTCATCTTCAATCAGCAAGTCATCAGTCATCGCCCCCATCAGTGTCTGGACTCTAGGGGGGATAAATCCTGCTGCTGCTTGAGGCAGACATCCATCGATCACCTAATCTGCAATAGAGTTCATACGCCCATGATCTTTTGTGCATCCATATTATCATTTAATTGTCTTTTTCTGTTGTTTATGAAGTCATTTATTTTATAGTTTTTCCTATTTGAAATGAGGTTACAGCTGGCACACTGTCCCTAGCATCCATAGCTGGATTTTGTATGAAAACAGTATGAACAAAATCTCTCTCTTTCTCTTTGTTTTCATTATATTTGCTTCTTTTTGAAATCCTGGTGTGAAGAAATAGCAATTGTTTCTTCATATGGTATCTAGGTCCATGGCTGATAAACACACCACTATTTTTCAAGAATTCACCATTAAACTTTTTGTTTGTATAAATGTATTCGATAAATATGAACTTCATTAATTCTATATCCCCCTTTAACCTATTCCCCATTCATCTGACTCTGTCACTGCCTAGACAATGGAGAGAAATATAAAGAACTTAATATATAGCTTGGTTTAATAAATCAAATTGGTGACACAACTCATCCTGGCAAGAATAAAATAAAAAATAATAAATTAAAGCACCAACATCATTTTAGTAATGTGCTCTGAATCATGCAAGAACTTGTTAAATAACAAGCACCAGAGAAAGAAAAATGTAGCCTTTACAATCAAAGACAGAGAGAGAGAGAGAGAGAGAGAGAGAGATAACAACAAAGTCTGAGTCATACATTGCTCAAGCAAATAACACATCATGTGAAATAACAGAGATTACACAGAATCAAAGGCTGATTTACTGCTAATTCCTTCAGTCTGTTTGTGACAATAAACACATTTGGCATATGCCATGACAAATAAGACAGGATGTGTGAAGCACAAAGCTGCTTTTCCTATCACATTTGGTTCAGTGTAGGAGACTCATTTTAGGCACTGCTCTGTGCTCAACACAAATTCCCAACATTTAAGCATGTAACCTAACATAAGATTGACTCAGGTATAATATATGGTCTGGGCTGCCAGTTTAGCTAGTAGGAACAAATTGGAAGATTCTAATGGTCCACAACTTTTTTTTTTTAATCAGTAATTTAAGAAGTTTGCATCGTGGATTGTTGTAACTGGTCATTGTGTTTTCAGCATTGTGGTTTTACTCAATGTTAGTGGCCACTGACTGTGGTCTTTAACGTTAATCCCATTCATTTTTATTTATTATTTTTGTCTCATGATTGTCATGGGCTGGAGTTATTTTTCATGAAAGCACCAAGCTAAGCCAATGTCCTTCACTAGGTCAGTTCGTACAACAAATCACCCCTGATTTAAAACTGATAAGATGTTTATTCCAAAGATGACCTGACCTGAGTAATGGTAAACAGTTAAATGTCTCATCACAAAGCAAAACACACCAGTTACTAAGTATTCCTTCAAAAACACACAATTACTGATGTTTTGAAATATAATTTCAATTGTAAATGTTAGATATAATTTGTACATAAAGTAATTTTGGTCACACTTTATATGAAGTCTCTCTTTATAATGAAATACAAACACATTATAATTACGTTTATAAGCCCCGGAAGAAGATCCAGGGCTTAGCCCAGACATTGCTTTTGAATTGTGGTTGAAAAGAACAATTAAAAAACAAAAACAAATAACACTGTCCTGGACAAATTAAGGCACTTTGCTGATGAGCAGTGGGCCAAATTACCTGTCAACAACAGGTGCAGAAGCCTGATTGAGAGTTACAGAAAACACTTGATTGCAGTGATTGCCTCAAAGGGTTATTATTAGTTTACAGGTCCCATCATGCCTGTTTTTCCAATATATTATATATGTCTGTTGAACCACAATTCAACAGCAAAGTCATGATTTTTGTTAATTTTTTATTTATTATTTCTTTTGTCAATTTCAACTTATTTCAGTGATAGCTGTTTTTTCCTTCTTTAACGGGTGGGTATGAATAAATCTGAGGACTACACACACACACACACACACATACACACACACATACATATATATATGTATGAATATATATATATATATATATATATATATATTTATATACATATACACATACATAATACACACATACATATATATGCATGTGTGTGCATATATATATATATATATATATATATACATATTTATTTTAAGTTATTTTAAGTTTATTTAACATTTTTCAAACATTTGAACTTAATACATTTTTGAAAAAGAACAGCAAACTCACAATACTTGTTGCTTAAATTTGCAGTCCTCTGACAGCTAATAAAGTTCTGTTGAAATGGAGAAAACTGTATTTTTTATTTTTAAAGAAGACATTTTTAATATGCATGTCATTTCTCAGGCTTTGCAAAGGTGGAGAGCTGAAGAGCATCTAGCCTCTTGGCTCAGACTCAATATTGAGGACTCAGACTTAGGCTCGGGGAACTTTTCTAGTACTTGGGCTAAGGTACTGAGGACTCGACCTGGACTAGTCTCAGGTGAGAGGACTCAACTTAGACTCGACTCAGATTTTTTTTTTTGGTGACTCGGACTCAACTCGGACCCAAACACTGAGGACTCGGACTCGAGCTTTGGTGACTCTACTACAGCACTGCCGAGTACACAACTAGGCTGCCACCAATGCCCTATTATAATAATAATTTATAATTCTGCATAATCATAGTTATAAGTGCATTTGTTAATAATGCTTTGATTTTGTAAAAATATATCTATATAATGCCATTGTACATATTGAGTTATAACTTATAGCGAGTTATACTGTGCATATTTATCGATGAGAAATTATAAATATTTATGATGATTCATAATCAGAAATCTGTCACATGGTAAAGCATTTCATAATACTCTGCATTTGCACTCTTTCCTGTTGGTACTTAAAAGTTTAGCTCACACAGATTCTATTCAGCTTATAACTATGATTATACCACATCATAAGCACAATATAACACATCATGTCTTATAAAACTGTTTATAATGTGTTTATACATTATAGAGGGGAGCCTTATAAAAAGTTTTAGGCTGAAATTTTGTAATTTCCACTTTGTATACAGCCAGCTGAGAGGCAAAACATGTTTGAAAAAAGATGGAATTATATAGATGAGAGAGAGGATGGGATGGAGGTAGACATAAGAAAAAAAATGAGACAAAGGAAGCAAGTGGTACTTCTAATTGTCTGTAATTAATTGCTGTCTCATGAATCACATTCTCATCTAACCTAATGTCTTACTCTGGTTACAGATAATGGGCAAGGAGGGGGTCGTAGGGGGAGGCATTGTATATGTATGTAATGAGAAACAGGGTGTTTATGTAACAGCGGTTAATGAAATGGGTGGTTATCAAGGCAAACAGGCTTCATTAAGTCCAGCGTAATGACCTGTGTCACATTTCATATCGTCCTCACTCTGTCTCTCTCTCTTTCTCTCTGTTCTTCTCCTGCATCCCTCTCTTTTCTGTCTCTTTGTTTCCTTCTACCACAGACTGCTTATATTGAAATCAGACTGTGTTCACCTTGCTAGTGTTATGAGGCAACAGGATATTTTTCTGAGAAAGCGATAGATACAAATATGTTTAAATTGAGCACCACATTTCTTGGAGGAAATTTATCAGGATCTTAGAGCCAGAAAACATGTACTGATGCCACAGGTTGATGTTTTTGCATTTTTATTATTCGTGTTTATTGATCACTAATAACTTATCTGCATTAGGTTCGCTCGACAAATAGTAGGTCAGAACTTTGATGGTCCTTAGTGATATGAGATATGTAGGTTTACTTGGTATGTACTTGAAAACCAGACCTACAATTGCAAGAAAAAGTATGTGAACCATTTGGGATTACTTGGATTTCTGCTTAAATTGGTCATAAATTATGTTCTGATCTTCATCTAAGTCACATTACTAGACAAACACAGTCTGCTTAAGCTAATAACGCACAAAAAATTATAAGTTTTCATCTTTTTAATTGACCCATGTAAACATTAACAGTAGCAGGTGGAAAACGTATGTAACCCTTGGATTTAATAACTGAATGATCCTCCTTGGCAGCAATAACCTCAACCAAACATTTCCTGTAGTTGCAGATCAGACCTGCACATATTCAGGAGGAATTTTGACCATTCCATTTACAAAACTGTTTCAGTTCAGCAATATTCTTGGATGTCTGATGTGATTGGCTCTCTTGAGGTCAAGCTAAGCATCTCAATTGGTTTAAGGTCAGGACCTGACTGGGCCTCTTCTGTTGAGCTGCAGTTGGTGGCCTCAAGTTTTCCGGAAAAAATGTCTTGATAAATTCATTTCTTTTGATGATAGTAATCTGGCCCAGTCCTGGGGCAGCAAAGCAGCCCCAAACCATGATGCCCCCTCCACCATACTTCACAGTTGGGATGAGGTTTTGATGTTGGTGTGCTGTGCCTTTTTAGTGTTGTGTGTTCCTTCCAAACAACTCAATTTGGTTTCATCTGTCCATAGAATATTTTGCCAGTAGTGCTGTGGAACATCCAGGTGCTCTTTTGCAAACTTCAAACATGCAGCAATGTTTTTTTTGGACAGCAGTGGCTTCCTCCATGGTTCCTCCATGAACTCCATTCTTGTTTAGTGTTTTACGTATTGTAGATTCATCAACAGAGATGTTAGCATGTGCCAGAGATTTCTGTAAGTCTTTAGCTGACACTCTAGGATTCTTCTTCACCTCATTGAGCATTCTGCGCTGTGCTCTCACAGTCATCTTTACAGGATGACCACACCTTGGCCGAGTAGCAACAGTGCTGAACTTTCTCCATTTGTAGACAGTCGGTCTTACCGTGGACACATGGACATCAAGGCTTTTAGAGATACTTTTGTAAGCCTTTCCAGCTTCAGGCAAGTCAACAATTCTTGATCGTAGATCTTCTCAGAGCTCTTCTGTGCAAGGCCTAGTTCACATCAGGCCATGCCTCTTGAGAACAGCAAACTCACAACTGGTGTGTGTTTTTTAGAGGGCAGGGTACCTTTAACAAATACATCCTATCTAATCACATTGATTGGACCGCAGGTTGGCTGACTCCTGGCTCCAATTAGCTCTTGGAGAAGTAATTAGCCTAGGGGTTCACATACTTTTTCCACCCTGCACTGTGACTGTTTACATATCGTGTCGAATAAAAACATGAAAACTTCCAATTTTTGTGCTGTATTAGTTTAAGCAGACTGTGTTTGTCTAGTTACAAGTATTCAGCAACTATCTATAGCACAAATCATTGTGGAGAGTTAAGGACACACGCTGGACGTCTAAGGAAAAGTGGAGCACCTGTTGGTTTTTGGACAATTTTTTCAGGATTCAGTGGATGCGTTTCTTTTCTTGGATTATATTGGACTTTCAGCTTTGACAACTAAAGGGACGTGCTTTTGGAGACTTTGTCACCCCGTCAGAGAAAGTTAAGAGGACTGGCTGTCTTCACACATCCACTGGTTAGCCGTTAGCTGCTAACAGGAGCTAGCAGCGTAGCCCTGACTGAGGAGAGGCAGTCACGACGGGAGGTCACAGCCCACCCAGGGCAAACCTTCACATGGATGCGGGGTTCGGTTCTTCTTCAGGACAGCCTGAAGGGGCGGTCGCGGCCTACACTGTGCACTTTAGCCCCATACTGGCCCTTCCTTTACTGTTTTCCCAGGTGCTTCATTCATTGCACACCAATGGCTCCACGCACCTCTCCGTCCTGTGACTCCTGCTCCTGTCTGGCGGGCAAAATCGTTGAACTCGAAAGACGGATCTCCACACTCTACCAGATTCAAGAAGCCGAACATCTCATGGATACAATCACATTTAACCCACCTCACACCGAGGCCTCCATCCCCCGTGTGCTCACCGTCTTCTCTCCTCCAACCTCACCGGACCCTGTACACCGTTCAGCTACCACTGCCCCTCCTCTGCCCTCTGTCTCAGAGGAATCCTGGACAAGGCTCGGGGATAAGCCCAGGTCATTGGTCAGTTCCACTCCATCCCAATATGGTCACCCTGCTGGCCACCGCTAGTAGCAGGGGAGGGGTGCACTGCCCCTGCGACCCCCCTCACTTTGACATAACGCTGGAAAATAAATATGATATCCTCGCCCTAAACGACTTCTTTAACGCCATCACCCACTGCTTCCCCGTCATCCTCTCCAGACTCCCTCTCTGCTGCAGTCTGCTCTGTCCTCTGTCCGTACAATCATTGTTCATGTCGGAATCAACGACACTGCACTATATCACTCAGAATTGACGAAAATAGACTTTAGAAAGCTTCTAAACATTTTGAACAGCTGCGGCTTGCATGTTTTTATCAGCGGTCCCACACTTGGTCATGGATCACAGCGCTTCAGCAGAATCCTCAGTTTTCACACATGGCTCCAGTTGACCTGCACTTCCCATCAAATAACCTTCATTGACAACTTTAATCTATTCTGGAACCAGCACACTTTTTATGGATCAGACGGCATCAATCACTCCACACTGGGCACCCACATATTAACAGCCAACATTCAGCATGCCATTCACTCAATAACACCTGCATGACTCCTTACTTTCCCCTCACACACCCCTCCCCCTTCTTCTGCTGCACCACCTCCAACCACTGTTCCCTGTGAGAGCTCCCCCTACCGGCCCCTCGTGTCATTACCCCATTCACATTATCTGCTCACCCCATTCCCGTCATCACCTCAGAGAGGTTTTCCATTGTGTCATGCAGCAATCCCCCACCACGTCACAAAATCAATAATCATGTGAATTTAGTAAATCTCCGCCCACTTACCCAGACTGTGCAGCCTATCAACACTACCTATCACTGAGACTGGCCCTTTTCAACACTTGCTCCCTTAATAATAAAAGTCTCATTCTGAATGACGTCACTACAGACAGTGACCTGGATTTCCTCTGCATCACCAAAACTTGGCAAAAATCCCTGGAATTCTTTATACTTAACCAAACAACTCCCACTGGATACACATATATTCATAAACCCCACCCTCAAGGGTGTGGGGGCGGCATTGCTGTTATTAACTGGAAAAACATCAAAACAACCACCATCTCCATCCCCGCATTCTCATCATTTGAACATTTAACCTTCAAGCTCTCTGGTCCAGCTCCCTTAGTCACAGTCATCGCTTACCACCCTCCCAAGCCAAATCCCACCTTCCTCTCGGACTCCTCCGACCTTCTGATTCAGCTGTGTGCCATCTCTCCATCTGTTCTCCCCGTGGGCGACTTCAACCTCCATATCGATAACGTAAACTGCAAATCTGCCACAGAATTCTTAAGACTGCTGCAATGTCACAACTTCATACAACAAATCAATTTCCTACACACACATTCTAGACTCGTTCTGCTCCATCAACATCAACCTGCAACAGCTATCCAGTCACAATCTTCACATCTCTGACCACCTAGCTATCACCATGGACATCAACATCCCCCTCCCTACCCCAAAACACAAACGGTCGGTAACTTTTGGAAACCTCAAATCCATCTGTCCTACAGCTCTCTCACCCTCTCTCACATTCTGTCCACCTCCCCTTTCCCACTGTCTGACCCCTCTGCCCTGGTCAACTTCTACAACGACACACTCTCCACCTGTCCGAACGAACCTGCGCCCACCAAAACCAAAACAGTCTCCTTCAAAAACCCTGCCCCCTGGTTTACCCCTGAACTCCACCTCATTAAATCTCGCAAACATCAACTGGAAAGACTCAGCAATAAAACCGGTTTATCAGTACATCACCAAGCCTACATCGACCACTTTCAACAAAACAAAGACGCACTAAACTCAGCCCGATCCACTTACTACTCTGACCTGGAGTAGTAGGTGGATCGGCTGGAGTAGTAGTTGAGTAGTAGTAGTTATTATTATTATTATTATTATAATTTTTACTTTCTTACTTTATACACAAGCACAAATTTTGTATTTCTACACCAGGTTTACCTTTTGTACATATTGTGAAAGATAACTGTACATGATGTTTGTTTAGGTCTAGCTTATCTGGACAGTGAGTACATCACTTGTCAGATAGGTACAAGTAAATACCCCCTGACTTACATCCCATTAAATACACTACAGAGACAAGGTATTTTATGTCTAAATTGATCAACTTTTTTTTTTTTTTTTTTTGCAGATATTCAATCATTTTGAATTTGATGCCTGTACATGTTCCAAAAAGCTGGGACGGGGAAAGTTGAGAAATGCTCAAAAAACACCTGTTTGGAACTTTACACGGCTGAACAGGTTCACTGGAAACAGGTGAGTGTCATGATTTGGTAAAAGAGAGTGTCCCCCTAAAGGTTCAGTCAGATGTGGTGAGGTTCACCACTTTGTGAACAACTGCATGAATGGATAGTTTAACAGTTTGAGAACTACAATTCTCAATACAGAAAAGAGAAATTTGGGGATTTTATCATCTACAGTCCATATGACCATTTAAGATTCAGACAGACCAGAAAAATCTCTGCACAGAAGAGGCAAGGCCAAAAACCAACACTGAATGCCCATGACCTTCAATCCCCTAGGTGACGCTGCATTATAAACCGACATCATTCTGTTGTATCACCACATGGGCTCAGGAAAAACTTCAGAAAACCCTTGTCAGTAAATACAGTTTGATGCCACATCTACAAATGCAAGTTAAAACTTCACAATGCAAAGCCAAAGCCATATATCAACAACACCCAGAATGCCACCGGCTGGGTGGCATTTCTGGGTGTTGAGCTCTGGGATGAGCTCTGGGCCTGAGCTCATCTGAGATGAACTGACGCAGTATGCATAAAGTATGCTGTAGTCTGATTAGTCCACATTTCAAATTGTTTCCGGAAATCATGGATCATATTCTCCAGGCTAAAGAGGAAAAGGACCATCCAGACTGTTATTAATGCAAAGCTCAAAAGCCAGCATCTATGATGATATAGAAGAGTGTTAGTGCTAGAGATGTTCCGATACCATTTTTCCCTCTCGATACCGATACTTGTGCTGTGGGTATCGGCCGATACCAAGTACCGAGTACTGATCCGACACCAGTATGTTATAAAAAATATCATACTACGCTTGCATGACTGTGATATTATTATCATTGGGGTAAGGCCTGGCTCAGGTTAAACCCTTTGAAAAACATGGATAAATACAGCAAATTCAAGCCATTTATTTTTAATTTTATTTTAAATAGAACAGTATAAAAACAGTAGTGAAAATGCAGTTTGACTAAATAAATCAAGGAATAATTATTAAAAAAACTTGAAGTGCAGCCACAATATTATTAAATAAAAAAGGCTTTTAAATACAACAGTATAAAAACAGTAGTACAACAGCAACTTAGATATATAAATCTAGGAATATATATTTTTTAATTAAAGTCAGTCACAGGTCATAAACCTGAAAACACACTAAAATAGGAAACCCAATTACAATATATTCTTTAAATAAATTGCCCAAAATGACGAAGAAAACAGAAGCCTTTACCATCACTTATAATTGTATTAAAGCGGGCCCAGAATAATTACATTGACTACATTACCAAGAATGCTTCGCGATAAAGGGAGCATGCGCAAAGCGGCTCTCCCCCGTCCACCATAGGTGTGGAAAAACAGGAAGCATATAATACAACACAAAGTACAATGCAACGCTATGCAATGGATTATGAACCAAATCAGCGCTTACCCCCAGGCAAAGATTGCAAACACGCTGAGAGCTCCAACCAGCTTGCGTTACATCCTTACGGCTAATACTCCCTTATCGCTAACATCAGTCAGACAAAGAGCATGCGCAAAGCGGCTCTCCACTGTTGTTGTGGTATCGGATGGTGCCTGGACTCTGTGGTATCGGATGGTGCCTGGACTCCAGTACTCACCGATACCGATGCCAGCATTTTTGGCAGTATCGGAGCAGTTTCCGATACTGGTATCGGAACCGGAACAACTCTAGTTAGTGCCCGTGGCTTGGGTAATGTGCACTTCTGTGAATGCACCATTAATGCTGAAAAGTTCATCCAGGTTTGGAACGACATATGCTGCCATTCAGGAGACATCTTTTTCTGGGCTGTCCCTGCTTATTTTAGCAAATCAATGCCAAAACACACTTGGCATTGGCTACGTTTACATACAGTCGTTAAACCTTTCATAACCGGAATATTAGCAATAACCCGGTTGCATGCAGCCATGTGAACACCGAAAAACCTTTTGAAAAACCGGAATATGCTAATATTCCGGTTTTTAAAAACTCGAAAGTCACCCCTGGGTTACTTTTCACAAGGAATCTTGGTCTTTTGAAAACAGGAAGTACTTGTTGTAACATGGCACAGCTCTGGCTCGATTTCCTAATTCTTCGCGTCCTTGTCTTCCATTAATGAAGAAACTGACAAAGAATAGTGTCAAGTACTGGTGGTGGGTCAGTACCAACACCAAAGCGCAAACGAAGCTGACTGCTACCTGCTCTGGGCCGTTCATTATCTGCTGTGCTGCTGCTGTTGTTCTCGTTGCTATTGGATACAGGAAGACAAAGCAGAAATGACGCGCATTGTGTCATGACGTTCTCCGTGCGTCGCTGTTTTGTTTGGGATACTATGCATAGAGGAGTAACCCTCTTTGCTCACGCATGTAAACTGGGTTATTCCGAATGTTTCAGAAACCGGAATATTGATCTTAACCAGAATATTGACTGCATATAAACGTAGCCACTGATTTGAACTTACATTCGCCAACAGGTGGTTGGAGTTTATATGTCAGTTGTCCATCAGTTTCAAATGATATATTCATGGGCTTTCATGCCCATTTACACACCACTGGTGCAGCAGTGGAAGTAAATGTTACGGCCGGAGGTGGATTCAAACCTGCAACCTTCCAATTACTGACCAAGCATACTATCAGACTGAGCCACAGAGAAGCTGAAGTTATAATCAAGCAAGAATGGGATAGAATTTCACCTACAAAGCTTCAACAATTGATGTCCTCATTTCCAGAATGCTTATCAGGTCTACTTAAAAGGAAATGTGCTGTCCCAAAGGCGTTGTAGACATCAAAGTCCAAATGAGTGAATATTTACACAAAAATACAATAAAGTTTATCAGTTTGAACATTAAATGTCTTGTTTTTGTAATGAATTACAGAAAATAAAGGTTAAAAGTAATTATGCACAAATTTAATTGAATTAAGGTTTGTTCCTCATTTCAACATTGCACACCATGACCCAGTGCAGCATTCATCCCAATTTTTCTCAGTTTTTCATTTTTCAGTCTAATTTTACCAGTGTATAGCAGTTACACTGAAACAGTACAGTTCAAGTGTTATCTGTTATCAGATGTATGAGTTTGTGTGACAAAATAAACAAACATGTTGCAAAATTTAAATATATTAGTGTTTGACTCCAACCACTAATGGAAATATTTGAATTTAAGTACTATTTTAGTATTATGTCATTTAATTTTAACTCACACTTGAATGAATGGGTAATTTTGACCTGTGTCTGTAAACTTGATGTAGTAATATAAAAACTGTTTTTGCTGATAAAGTATGTAAAGAAAACTGGAGGATAACGATTTGTGGTATTTAAATAATATTTGTAATATTCAATAATAAAATAAATACATTCAAAAGACAAAGCAAAAAAACACTCAGGCGGCATGAATTTTGACTGATGTTGAACATTAAAACGGGTGTGAATATGTTAGGCATCAAAGGATTAAAGAAACATTGATAATAAACTGTCATGAATGAGTGCCGTGGTGCATCTTTTATGTTAGGAACATGTTTAGAAGAAGTGGGTTGTTATCTTAAGGATGTTGTTCAGATGTGTCCTCGAAACATCAGAAATACACAATGCCACAGACTTCAGACGAGGTTTAGGTGGTTTAATATGGAGTTAGAATCATGGCAAAACGTCACAAACACACAAAACATGTTGAACACGCACCCAATGATTCACAAACAAATTGAATATGGTTTGCAAATATAAAACATCATTCACAAACTAATGTATTTAGTTTTGCATATAAGAAACGTGCCTATCAGACAAATACATCATGCTCTGAAAACAAATACAGCATGTTTTACACAAGCAAAGAAACATATTTCTTCAATTACAAAAAAAGAATACTTCAAGTAAAAATTAAAATCTTTCAAGTACAAAAATAAATCCCTCAAGTACAAATCAAAATCTTTCAAGTACAAAAAATTATCCTTCAAGTACAACACATGAATTCCACAGGTACGAAAAACCTGTTGTGGCACAATCTTACCGCTGTCACGTGACTTTTGGCACTAACTTTCCGCCTTGCAGATCCGCACGCAAATGCACTCTGATCCGTACACAAATGCTCTCTGATCCACTCACACATGACAGTAAAGTTTCTCAGCACTCTCTTGCAATTCACACTCCACAGCATCAGGTGGCGCTGATTCAATTTGAGGCTGCCAACAGAACGTACCAAGTGTGATGGATAGACCTTATTCAGATGACGTCATCTCCTCTTCACAGTAAACTCCACTGAGTTTATATGGACCTGAAGGATCTCTAGATAAATAACGTTCAATTTAGAAAGATATAGTGAAGATTAATATTATTTACGACTAGGTCTGCACTACGCTCTGTGATGTATTTCCGGTTTTGTCGATTACTGCCCATCCATTTCCGCTAGCTTCGTACAGATCCTGTGATATCGATTTTTGATCGTTTGAACATGAGTGTAAGGAAGAAAGTTTTCAGGATCGCACATTTTCAAAGACAGGAGAGTACACTGCTGTGTACCACTTTGTTCAGCATCTTCTAAATTTAATGGTGTGCTCAGTTTTCACAGCTTTCCGTCTGATCCTGCTCTGAGGAGGCGATGGCTAGTAAACATTCGCCGGGATAAATTCATGATCACCTCTCACACAAAGGTTTGTAGCCGACACTTTGTGCTTGAGAATCTTATTGAGCCAGCCACTCCAGGTGGTAGAAGAAGGCTTATAAAAGGTGCAGTACTGACACTGTTTGAGTGGAACAGATACAGCGTCGACACACCGCGTAGCAGTGTGTGGGAGAGAGCTGAGCGGCTGAGTGAAACAGACCCCGGCGATGAGCATGAGCATAACGTCCATATCTACTATACTGTTATGGAGCCAGCTGCACTGGACTGTCTTCATCTGCTGCAGAGGACATGGCTAAAGAAGTGGAGGAGCTCAGGAAAGAGATACAGGAGCTGCGTATCCAGAGAGAGTTTGGGCTACAGCGGTTTGCTAGCTCTGAGGCTGACATCCATTTCTACATCAGGTAAGGCTATTTTCTATCTCATTGACATATTATTGATTATTGGTTGGTCACGATTTTAACACGTAATTTAATTTAATTATATTGAAAATAAATGACGTCTGTCGTCTTTGTGATTAGATTTTCTAGCTACGATCACCTGATAGCGTTTTGGTCTGTGATAGAGCCTTCAGTGTACAAAATGGTCCGGGTTTCACGAGCAAAAACGGCTGCGAGGAGTAACGAAGAGGTAGGCTATACACTGATCGCTTGGTCGGTAGTGTTAGTGTTAGGGGTTGATATAATGTTTGAGTAGACTTTAATGATATAATGGCAGTGGTGTCCCCCTTTGGATGAATCAGTGCACTACATTGTTTTCCCATAATATCTGATTAATATGTAAATATAATTTAAAGCAGTCCTAGTCAGCCAGTCTGGTTCATTGGCAGGATAACATCTGTCTTTTTAGCCCATTCAGGTGTTTTTCTAGTCTTAGTTTAAAACATCTTAACCCAAAACTCTGAGGCAAAGAACATTTAATTGAGTAACATTGACCAAAATTATTACTTAAATCCATCATTGTGATAATGACACAAGCACCTTGTAGTTTTAAAGGATCGATTGTTTAATAAACACAAAGCTGCCTTTTCAGTTTTAAAAATAATCTTAAAAATTCAGAAAGACATTTCACACATGACATTTAAATCTGTAGCTATGCAGTTCAGCCTTAGTAAATATTGGACTATTTGGCATTTTCATCAGGTCATTCTTAAAAATAAATTATTGAATATGTCTGACTTGGAGTAACTGCTTTCTTTTTTGCTTCCATTTTCAGAGAGAAATGCTCCAGCCCATTGATGAGTTTTCTCTTCCTCTACTTCCTGTCAGCTGGTTTGAAAGAGACAGACCTTGCACATCGGTTCAACATCCGTCAATCAACAGTGAGCCGCATAATTAAAACATGGATAAGCTCTCTTGCCACTGCATTGGGGTCTGTATGTATTTGGCTTACACAGGAAGAGTTGCAAGCTTACCTCCCTGAGGAATTCAGGCAATTTCCAAACACCCAGGTGATCCTGGATTGTACAGAGCTGAGGTGCCAACCACCAACCTTGCCCCTTCTACGAAGTGAGATGTACTCTACATACCAATCCCACTGAACTATGAAAGCCTTGGTTGGCATCGCTCCACATGGTCCAATCACATTTATTTCCCAACTGTATGCTGGTTCAATTAGTGACAAGGAGATCTTTAAACCATCAGGAATAGGTGAATTGTTGACTGAAGACATGGCTGTGATGGTGGATAAGGGCTTCCTCATCAGTGACGGCAGAGTCTCTGTCCCTTACTTTGTACTTTGGGGGGGGGATAATCGAATATCTTCAGTTATTTGGGTGTATGTTCGAAAACCGTTCGAGTTTGATTTTTAGGAAAAGTGACAGCCTTATTATGGATAAGTGTTTGTGTTGTTAGCTGGAGAACTAGGTTAGCCGTCATGATAGCAGGCAGGCTGAGCTTTAGTAACAGTGTCATTGTGCTGGCCCCCGTTGTCCAGGTGGAGACAGGCAAGGCAATATCTTCATGTCTCTCCACATCAACGGTGAACATACTGTAAATGATGAGGTAGTGCGGATGTCTTTTCTTCTATTTTTTCTATAGTACATCATGTTGGTGAAGGTGAGATTTGGAGAAACGCAGAAGTATGTCAAAGTGGCTGAGACTGAAGATGGCTATGATGACTTCAACACATTTCTTCAGAAAGGTTGGCATCACTTTTAATAGAGCCAAGAATGTTTGTGTAAATTGACAAATTGCTATAATATCTACTGAATTTATGTGATATGTAAATGTCTCATATTATGGAGTTGTGTTTATGATAGCTAATGCTAATGCCTTGTGTGCCCTTGACCTAAAATGTTGGGAAAAACAAGTTTGGCAATTTCTATTTATTGTAATTTTTTTATTGCTCTAAATTTAATATTTTTTTAATCAGTCATTCAAAAGCTAGATCTTCCACTTGAGACTGAGCTGCACTTGACAGATGAATCAGGGACAGAAGTCGATGCAGATGTGTTTGAGGAGCTTTTGCAAGCAGGGAACCTTACTGTTGGGGTGGCAACTGAGAAGTCAGCAGGTGAGACTCAGACTTGTGAGGCCAGGAGTGGATCGTCAATAAAGAGTATTGTGGAGAACTAATTATTTTTTTACTTTTGTGTATACTTTTTTTTTTTTTAACGGTTTACAGTTGTGCTTCATCATGGTCTTTCATATACTTCGTTGGAGTCACCCATGTCAGACAACTCATCTGCGTCAGTGTCAGAAGACTCCCTGGCAGTATCCTCTGATTCATCAGATGCAACAGTGATTCTTCATACAAATGGAGGGAAGAGAACCCATGCTGAACGGGAATCGGCAAAAGAGGTCTTAGTTATCAAATATCACACACAAATATATTGTGCAGCTGAACTGTGTTAAACTGTTTTGTTGCTGTACGTAATGATGATGATGGTGATGGATATAATTGCTAATGATTCTTTATATTTTAGATGGTGAGAGATGCTCTAAAGATAAACCGGGTGGACAGATTATTTTGGATGAATATGATAAAATGAAAACATTGAAGGATAGCACAAGGAGACAGATGGTAAACCTTCTTGTGGCCGACATGGTTGAAGTTCATGGGTAAGACTTCATTGTTCATAGTTATACTTTACTCAATACAGATTTTTTTTAACAGCACACTTATTTTAGGACATTGCATATTAGTAAAGAAAATTATTAATTATTTTCTCGTATGAAAGAGATAAATACTGAATGGCTAAAACATGATACAAAAACCAACTGTTTGAGATATGTAAGTTTATAAATGAAAAGCTTGTCTATCAATTTATGGAGTAGTAATATGGTCTGAACTTACTCTACAATTTCATGTTTTTAATATTACAGGAACACTTCTATGACCCACAGAGTGGATCTGGGTACTTGGCTTGGAGGATAAAAACTGTTCAGCGCAACACTGCAGCTCAGTCTCGGAGATCTTCCACCAGTACACCCTACCAGGATAGTCCAAAGAGAAAGAGGGAGGTTCTCTGCGCGGATAAGCAGCTGCTTGGTGAGCAGTGTCATGAAGCAATATCCTTTTTGAAACATTCAACTGACGAATCGGCAATCAAAGAGAAGATGAGGGCTACTTTTCAGTACCGTCAAACACTGGTTCAAGATCAGCAGTGCTCTTCGACAGTTTTGGATGTCTTCCCGCGATTCCTCAACATCACTGGCTTGGTAAGAAAGGCAGCTTCTTTACATTAAGTGAATTGTTACTCAATGTATACACTTTTAAGTTGCATAAGTATAAAAATGTGTGTTCTTCTGTAGATTGACCAAGATTTCACCATGATGTTTGGAGAGGAAGTGTCGGGCAGATTTTTGGCAAAATGGCCTACTTTTTTCAAACTGAGGATCCTGACAGACTGCCAAAAACTGACTTCACATTGAAGACCTCTTGTCTGCGCAACACAACTCAGGTGGGTCTGGTTAGTTTCTTCTCTTGTTCATACTGTTCATAGTTTTTCTATATTACTTGTTTATATTGTTTATATTGTTCATTTGCTACTTAATGTCTAATGTCTCTTTTACTGATGCCCTCTTTTGCTGCTGTAACACCATAAATTTCCCCACTGTGGGACTAATAAAGGAACATCGTATCTTATTTTATCTTTAAAATTATGATGTTATGGTGTCAGACATTTTCTCCTGTTTTTCCCCTAGGCTGGGACAGTGACTTATCAAGCATTCTGCTGTTGGTTCACTTGCTGCCGCCCACGTCCAAAGGCCACAAGAAGAGTCCTAAAATCAGCGCATGTCAAGCTGAAGACCATGTCGTTCGATATTTGCTGGTATGCAAATAGTAATGTACTTATGTAGGACTGTCCCAAACGATTATTTTTCTCCCAATTAATCTATCTATTTTTTCTACTATTGTTTGATTAGTCTAATGACAATTCGACTAATCTAGCGATTATTTTTAGGTTAACTACTATTAATTTACAAAAACACTGTGGTATGCCATCTCCATTTTGCAAAGGCTGCAGATAGGGATGCACATGATTAACCAATCAACCTTTCCTTTAACAGATAATAATAACTTCGATCAATTAATAGCCTACTATTGGTAAAAAAAAAAAAATATATATATATATGTGTATGTCATATATATATATATATATATATATATATAAAATGTCATCAACTCATAGGGACATGTGGACATAATTATGCAAACTTCCACTGGTGCCTTCAGTCATATTTCACAGTTAAATGTTACACTGGAGGACTGACAGTAGGCTGTCAGTTTTGCAGCGCAGTCAACAAAACAGCACCGCCCACACCTTGGCGTACGTAGCCTAAATCTTTCCCAGAATGAGGGAATAAATCTGTTCCATAAAATGATTTTTTATAGAAGAAAAGTAGATATTTAAATGACTGTACACTTCCGTCAGTCCGTCACATGTAAGGACGGTGGCGCAAAATGATGTTGCTCCGCTCTCTCTCTCTCTCCAGCTGGTTCAGCCCAGCTGGTGAGCTGAGCTGAGCTGTCAGAGCAGCTCTGCTGTAGCCTGCTGTTTGCTGCACTTTGTACAGAGAAATAGTTCAACAAATGAAGATCTAAACCTCAGTGAGCAGTGGTCCAATATGGAGCTGCACCACTGTAGCAGCCCGAGTGTGTAACGGCAAGGTAAAAAAAGCAAAAAAAAAACATGTCATCAGTCGCTTCTCAATTGAGACTCACATTGCTGAGCGGCACAAGCCTAGTCATAGACATTCAAAGAGCATTATAATTTTATCAGTTAACGGTTATTACACAGTTGACAAGTGTCCACTTCTGTTTGTAAAAGTTAACATCTGCCGTGCATGTTTGATTTTTTTGATTGGTTTTGTTACTTGAATGTAGCAGCGCTATATTTCATGATTTTCTCATGATCCTTGTTTACATTTTGTTATAGATGGGAGCCAGTGTCGAAATGTTCCTTGCTGGTGTGGCGCCAGGACAGCCCTTCCTCCTGTGTGTGGGTCAAAACAAGAACAGCATCCAAAGATACTACGTCATCATTGACCACAAGGCCATCCCTTGCAAGGCACAGACATCCCTGGCAGCTTTCGATGAGCTCTTCAAAGCACACTTCATCTTCAGTGTCAACTACCACGAATCCCTCTTCAACTTCTATACATTCATCCAAACCACAGTTTATAACATTGACGTGGGAAGTGCCAAGGAAAGTCCCAGAGTCATGGAGCTCAGAGCAAGATTTTTGCACGACGCTTGAGGTGATAAATATCCCTGGATGCAAATATGTTTCTTTGTTATGTCTGTAAGGCACACCACAAAAGTTCTGCATTGCTTTGTCAGCATTTAAGACTCCACCACGGTCTATATCCTGGAAAGATATTACGTTTAAAATGTGGACAGCCGGGATGTTGTTTATCATTTTGCACCTGTTCAGGTTTCAAGAAGCATCTTGTTCGTTTCCATAGAGATGTTGCTTTGACTAATACTGATGACAATGTGGACACTCAGAATGAAGTTGGTGAGCCCTCAACTTCACAGGCAGTCAGTGCAGACTCTCCAACAACTACCCAGCTCTCTGTTGACAATAATCTTGTGTTAAACATGTGTGCTTCTGTTGTAGCACAGTTGCAAGCATCTGGTGTTGCTGAGAGCACAGTCCAAGCAATGGTGGGGTCCATGGAGGAACTTGTAAATGACATTCATAGGCAAGCGAGAGAGGCAGTTCTCAGCTGTACTACAGAAATTCAAGGTACAGATTCGGAAAAGAAGGTGGAAGAGTGTTTTCATCAACTAGAAAATCCTTTCTCAACCTTGAACACAAGAGCCAAGTTCTTTGAGGAAAAGTGGGAAATTGTTGAACCTATTGAATATGTTCTTGGGGTGCGGTTTGATGTTCGCAGGGATCACACAACAGGAATTTACAGTCAGGTCCCTGTAACGGATAAATTTGTGTATACACCGATTCTGGGAACTCTTAAGTCTATGTTCAAGAACACTGAACTGTGTGAAAGTTTCTTGCAAGCCAAGCATGAAGAAGAAGGAGTTTATAAAGACATATGTGATGGTTCATAATTCAAGAATAACATTTTGTTTTCCCAGAACAAACATGCTCTACAGATTCAACTCTATTTTGATGAGTTTGAGACAGCACATCCCTTAGGTTCAAAGAAAGGGATTCACAAACTTGGTTGCATTTACTTTATATTGAGGAACCTGCCCCCAAAATATAATTCTGTGTTGATGAATATACATGTTGTGGCACTCTTTCACTCACAAGACATGAAGACTTACAGATTTGATGACATCTTAAAGCCTGTTGTTAATGATCTTAAAATACTTGAAACACAAGGAATTGAGGTGCCTTTCTCAGACTCACCTTTGCTTGGTTCTGTTATACAAGTAACAGGTGACAACCTAGGTTTACATGGACTGTTTGGTTTTGTCGAGTCCTTCAGTGCTATGTATTTTTGCAGATTTTGTTTGACAAGTAAAGTTGAGTCACAGTCTATGTTTACTGAAGATGACCCTGGCATGATTTTTCGCACAAAAGAAATGCAGGCAGAACATTGTGCAGCTCTACAGGAAAATCCTATGTTGAGTTCAACATTTGGTGTCAAAAAGACATGCTTGCTCAATACATTGCATTTTTTCCATACCTCTGAAAACTATGCAGTTGATATAATGCACGACTTACTTGAAGGTGTTGTACAGTACGAACTCAAACTTATCTTTCAATACCTTGTCAACCATTAGTATCTGTCTGTGGAATCATTGTCACTGAGGATCCAAAGTTTCAACTATGGTTATATTGAGAGAAGAAATAGGCCAAGCGGGTTGAAAATGGATGATGCTAGCAAGGACCTTGGTCTAAATGCAATTCAGTCATGGTGTCTTGTGAGAAATGCTCCTCTTATTTTTGGTGATGTATTGGAAAGAAATAACTGTTACTGGAATCTGCTCCTTCTCTTGATTCAGATTGTGAATATTATATTTTCACCTATTGTAACTAACGGTATGACATACTATTTGAAGCACTTGATTAAGGACCATCACAAACTATTTAAATCTTTGTTTTCACAGAAAAGATTGATTCCAAAGCATCATTTCATGCTACATTATCCACGTTGTATTAGAAAAATAGGTCCACTCCTTCATGTATGGTGCATGAGGTGACCAGAGACAGCTAGCTTACCACTGGGAGAATTTGATTTTCAGAGGTTTGAGTTTGGTCTTGTGAAGAAAGAAACTATTGATAACTTGGAAGGAGGTGATGCTTTAAGTTCTGTTTTTAATGTAAATGCATACTGTGAAGTGTCAACCACTAATTGGGTGAAGAACTAAGGAACAGAATATCAGATTGGTATGTTTGTTTGTACTGGAACAAATATGGAAGTTCCTATTTTCAGAAAGGTCACCAACATCATAATACATGATGAACAAGCTTTTATTTTGACTTGCAGAGTGGACACTCTTTATTTTGATGATCATTTCAGTGCATTTCAGTAGCAGTAGTATAATATTTAACACTATCCATAGTGTTACTATAATCTGAAACTTATTCAGTGTTAAAACAACACAATGATAGTGTTCATTGTTGACACTATACACTAGTGTTAGGTAAATTCAACACTGGTGAGTGTTAAATTTCAACTATTGAGAGTGTTGTTCCAACTCTGTCACAGTGTTAACTGTTTAACACTTGCAAAAGTGTTACTTTAACTCGATCTAGTGTAGACCAATATAGACACTTTTAAAGTGTTGAATTTAACTCCCTAGGAGTTGAATTAACACTTCTGAATTTGCTGTGTAAGTTTTAAGCCCACTCCGAGCAATATGAATGTACTTATTAAATTGTTTATTGATGTCTTCTGATCTGATTAATATACTCTTATTCCAAACCATCTGTCAGAAAAATAAAGTGAGAACATTGTTACATTCAGATGATTTAATACGACTGTCATTTCTTGAAGATTCTAGGTTTTGACTGATAATTCACAGTGGTAAACAATTACATTACATTCAAAAGCACAGCTGAAGATACAGCCAGTTATTGCAAAATAAAGATTTTCTATTAAATAAGATACATCTATTATTCCAAATTGGAGCAGAATTTGGAGTAAAGTTAAAACTGTAAATTAGTTTCCAGTACAGGAGGACCTGCTGATGAAACCTGGACAACTTATCTGGTAGCTTGGATATAGAAGAATCACACCTTCGCAGAAAGTCGATTCCACCACATTTCTCAAATATTTTAGAGGAAATATGAAACCAAAATTACTCCCCGAGAGTAGCCTGTGCATAGCATTGCTAGCCTTCTCAAATCAATCTAAGAACATATCCAAAGAACTTATATATTCAACAGGCTTTTCAGGTGATAACAACCACTGGCCATGGTAGTTTGAAAGTAGTTAACCATGTTAACATAACAATAGACGTGCCTGGCTTGGTTATTGCTCAATAAGAAACTGCACATCCAACACAACACAGTATAAAACCCAGTGGGCCTAGTAGTTTACACTTTAGCTTTCATTAGATTACATTAGAATATATAAAATTCTTTGACCAAGAGTTAGAGGTATGGTGATTGATCATACATTGATATAAAAAGGAAATACATAATGAAGTGAGACTGCATACACACAAGGAGGTCGTTAGCATTATTAGCATTGCTTAGCTTCCATTCCCACCTAATCTAGAAATTTTCATTAGTGACATTCAAAACACAGATAACAGTAGCAAGACAACCTATTGCCTAGTCGTAAATAATATTAATCTTCACTATATCTTTCTAAATTGAACATTATTTATCTGGAGATCCTTCAGGTCCATATAAACTCAGTGGAGTTTACCGTGAAGAGGAGATGACGTCACCTGAATAAGGTCTATCCATCACACTTGGTACGTTCTGTTGGCGGCCTCAAATTGAATCAGCGCCACCTGATGCTGTGGAGTGTGAATTGCAAGAGAGTGCTGAGAAACTTTACTGTCATGTGTGAGTAGATCAGAGAGCATTTGTGTACGGATCAGAGTGCATTTGCGTGCAGATCTGCAAGGCGGAGAGTTAGTGCCAAAAGTCACATGACAGCGTTAAGATTGTGCCAAAAGTCACGTGACAGCGGTAAGATTGTGCCAAAACAGGTTTTCGTACCTGTGGAATTCATGTGTTCTACTTGAAGGATATTTTTTTGTACTTGAAAGATTTTGATTTGTACTTGAGGGATTTATTTTTGTACTTGAAAGATTTTAATTTGTACTTGAAGTATTTTTTTTTTGTAATTGAAGAAATATGTTTCTTTGTATGTGTTAAACATGCTGTATATGTTTTCAGAGCATGATGTATTTGTCTGATAGGCACGTTTCTTATATGCAAAACTAAATACATTAGTTTGTGAATGATGTTTTATATTTGCAAACCATATTCAATTTGTTTGTGAATCATTGGGCGCGTGTTCAACATGTTTTGTGTGTTTGTGACATTTTGGCATGATTCTAACTCCATAGTTTAAGGAGCAAGTGTTTTCTGTGTGTCATGTGTACTGACCAAACTGAGTGAAGTGTGTTTGAATATTGTACATTTACAAACGTCAGAATCAAATTGCACCATGGACTTTTGACTTTAGACCAGATTATCAGTGGTTGTAGGAGCAAGTATTTTCTACTTTTTTCTAATATAAACACAATAGCTTTCAACTGAAAACTCATCTTTTTTAAGTCAAACAGAGCTCTGGGTGCTAATGGAAATGCATGTCCATTTGCTTTCCAAACCATGTGAGCACTAGATTTAAATTGACAACTCACATGGAGAAAAACAAAGAAAGACACCTGCTCTGAAAGCCATAACACTTAATTTGGGGCTTATACTCATACTCCCTCTATTTAGTTTTTAAATCAGTGGATTCCTTTTGTGGGACACTTCCGATTAAATCTAGTTTTAAAGTCACATAGGTCACTTAGGAAAATTGATAAAAAGTATTGTTGGCAGTTCCAAACACAAGGGGACTGAAACAAAGGTCAATTATTTTGGTGAATCACACAAGGAGGGATAAAGAAGATGGATTGGAAGAGATAGTAATGACATTAAAAATCTAATGAAAAGTGAAGATGACTGAATGCACTGTAGGTCAGACTGTCTGGCCATATCAGGCCCAATGCACACAGACATAAAGCACGACAATAGTACCACTGACACACTCAAAGTGCCACAGAATACATGACGAGTGTGTCTTGCTGATGTGGAAATAACCTTTTTTGAAAGACCCTCTGTCCTTTCCCTTTTGTTAAAAACATACAAATTATATTCAGTCAAATTATGTACAAAAGAAAAAAAAATAGGTCACAAAAAGGTAAGCATATTTTATAAGACATTTGTTACAGATGTCTTCCTTTATTTCCTCAATGTTCTCCCCATCTCTGTTTGTCTACCGTTCTCTGCTTCTATCTATTTTTTTTTTTTTTGACTGATACAGTGACTTTTTTTCCCTTAACTTACCCTTTACAGCTTATCTTCTTCTCTCCTTCTACCTCTGTACTGTAAAATATAAAATAAGACTAACCCAGCAGTATCATTCTCTAATCCTTAGTCGCCAACTTCTGTTTCGATGCTCTTGAAGCAAGGCACTTAACCTTTAATTACTTGGCTGCTGCTGTTCATTGACTAGCTGTGGTTAGAACTGTGGTAAGCAAATTAATGTTTAAATGAACCAGGACACTCAGCAATTCTTCTGGAGAGGCATTAAAGGCAAAAAAAACAAACAAAAAACAGATAATTTAATTAATATCTGCTCAGTGACTTTTAATTATTGTGATAAAAATAAATCGGTGTGTGGGAGAAGATGTTAGAAGGGGTAAAGCTGCATGTCTGGTTTTGTGTGCAGTGACAACATTTTCTGTTGATACAAACACTTCAAAACTACCAACATGAATGGTCTTGTTTTTCTGATAAACAGTACACTCATTTTGAAAGAGTTATTTCAGAAGTGAGCAGGAGAATTGAATGCGCAGGAAGATGTAAGGTATTAGTCAAAGTTCTTCTCCAGGGGCCCGTGCGTGGTTTCTGGTTGGATATTATAAGGTGATCAATTTGATGCAGCTGCTTGTCATCTTCACCGCTGGATTTTGTAATGTCACTGTTGAGGTTAGCATGCTTGGAGTAGAATCAGGTTGCGTTAGAAGTTTCTGCTGATTATATGGAACAATTTTTCCTATTTTTGCGATGTACTAATGGAGAAAACGTCTACTTGGTACTTACCATAGGGCCATTCATAAATTAGATTAAAAGTAAAATCAGACTTGTACACACAGTTATTAAAATAAAGTCCCTGAGGGTCATACCACAGGACAATCTAGAGGGGCATAGGTAATTTTAAACAGTAACAGATTTAAAGCCAACACCAGGTGCCACCTTCAGTGATAGTACCATATCCAAGCACAGCATTATTGACATAATCCATGCCAGTGGTCAAGAAGGGAAAGCAGACCACAGAACTTCTCAAAAGAACAGGACAAAAGACTTTTTTGTAGAGAAGTCAGTCAATGTGTCTTGTTTGAGGAGACACATTCTAACAATATAGTGTACTTCCTGTGGAAGTCCTCCTTTTGAGAGGATTGCGGCACGTTTGGGACATAATTCAGCTGTTAGCAGTGCATCTTAAAACTGACTCTTGAAATGTCTCATCTCCATTTCTGACTGACTGACCCAAACCTAAAGCTTTCTGACAATGTCATCACTCGTCTCTGACTCTCCAAAAAGAAGCAATCCTATCCATCCCATTTGGGTATTGTTAGTGAGCTGTATGTAATGAGTAAATTGTTTGGACCTCAGACTATTTTCAGAACTATTACTGGCCCTTGAAATGAAAAAAGTTTTCTCCCATGGTTACTGCTGATAGTGATTCAGCTAAACCAGTGGTTTCTAAACTTTTCACAGCCTGTACCCTTCAGACACTCGACCTCCAGCCATGTACCCCCTACTCTCACACACTTATAGCAGCTAGAAAAAGAAGTGTCTGTAAGCCTGCTGCCACCCCCACCTCCCACATTTAACATGCATAACATACAAAAACTAGAAAAGCACTCAGAGAGTGCCGACCTCCGCCAAGCAGCTTCGGTCCACTTTGGCGAAAATGGTCCTATCTGGCAATGTTAAAGAATCCTTTAAAAAATTCCTGGATCCAGACGGTGATCCGGATCACCCCCAAAATTTAATCAGTTCTTCCATATCCCATTTCCGACAATTCCTGAAAATGTCATCCAAATCTGTTCAGAACTTTTCAAGCTATTTTGAACACAAACAAACAGACAAACAGACAGACAGACAGATAAACGCCGGCAAAAACATAACCTCCTTGGCAGAGGTAAAAATCTCTTCAAGTGAATTATGTCTCACAAAACAGATTTATTTACCAGCAATTTCATTGGGTAACACCAGTTCACTTTCGAAAAAAGAAATTTACATTTCTGCAACATATTCATTAATGAACATGAAACTGTAAAGTACAAACTCACCACAGCTTTAACCTAAAGGGTATCTGACTGAACTTATGTTACTATAAGAATCTAAGACAATTCAGGACAGATTTCCTTCTCCAAGATGCTTCACCAATCCAGCCTCCAGCCTCTCTGCCAACACTTCAGGCCTTTATCAAAGCTTACCATACAACATTTGCCAGTTTGAACTAGTGTTGTGCTCAAGACCACACTATCCAAGACCAAGACTTGCCAGAGACCAGAATGCACTGAGACCAAGACAAGACCAAGACTTTTGGGAGTTGAGACCGAGTCGAGACCAAGACCGAAACAAGCCGAGACCGAGACAAAGACCAAGACCATCAAACTCAATTTTAAAATCCATGACCATGTTGAACAGTTAGAGAGCATTCTCTCTTTAGTTTTAGTTTTCTTTTGATTAATCAGGAACAGTTCAACTGAACATTACATTAAATGCCCAGTCTGAACAACATTCAGTTAGAAAATACTTACAAATCCAAGCTTACTACCATAACTAAACAACTGTCCACTTATGGGCCTCCACCCACAGGTTGAGAACCGCTGCACTACCAGATTGTATTTTAAGCTTGATCCTTCAAAGATTGTTCTTATATCATGGAAAATAAGTGATCCAGGATACCTCAGGATGAATTTATCATGTAGAAAACAGTGAGTGAGTGAAAACAGCAGCTCAGAGCGGGACTGCTGAATAATGTTGAGTTTTTATCAAAAGGCTGACTCGCCTTTTTTAAGTCTTTGTGTTCACTTAAACCGTGCACATGAACTGTCAAGACACTGTTTGAATTATAAAATCACACAAAGTGACTGATGATCCCTCACTGTCCCCTGCGACGTGCGCCTATCTGCGTCTTTAGGCTCACTGGCACACGGAGGAGCGCACAGACGCTGCGCAATTTAGGCGGTGTTTCGATCAAATGTTCACATGTGCGTTGGCTGCACTGCAAAATGACATTACTGACAGACAACAACAGTAACAGCCACACTTTAAATGGAAACTATCAGGCCTGTAGTCCACAGAGCGGATCATGGCTGCATCAGACAGCGGAGAATGCGTCCCCTTGCCCAAAATATAGCCCCCTGGATCATGGGCCCTACGCACAGCGCGTATTTTGTGTTTAGGCGCTGGGAATCTGTCATGGTTTTTGTCCCAAAAGAACATAAAGTCTTTGTGGTTGAGGACGCCAAATTTAATTACTGTTGATTTAGCAGACATCTCTTGCTCCGTGCTCTCCTCACTTGCCAGTTTCGTCCTTCTGACGTCTCCCACCTTTCACTCCCGCTTGTGTGTGGGGGTGTGTGTCCCGCAGTCACAGCACCGGGAAGGTTGCAGTCATCACAGGGGGAACAAATTAATTTAAGCTTTTTGTTGTTTTACCAAGTGTTCCTCCTTATTCACATTAATGAAGTTGAAGAACAGCAGATCAGTGCTGGTCTTGATCGGTCTTGACAGAAAATTCCGAGTCCGGTCAGTCTGAGATGGAGACAAGACCGAGTAAAAATTCTCTTGAGTCTGAGACAAGACCAAGACCTTCAAAATGTGGTCTCGAGACCAGTGTCTCGAGTAACATAACACTAGTTTGAACTTTAACTACTGAAACAACTGATTGAAACCTGACGTATTCCCTGAGGTATTCGCGTTCCCCCTACATCACTTCGCGTACCCCTGAGGGTACAAGTACCCCAGTTTGAGAATCACTGAGCTAAACCCTTACCCTACCTCAGTTAGCCCTCACCATGCTGTAGTCTTTTTACACATTATATCCTCATTCATTCTGCACATTCTGCTGTACAATCATTGCTTCCATCACGAAATCTAAGCCATTCTAGCTGACAGCTGTATGCCAACTTTAGCTGTGAAGATAAACAAACTTCTTGTGAAATAACTCTCACGACGAATGCAAATACCTCACTGTCAAAACAATGGACACCATACATGGGCATATTGAGCTGAGGATGTACAGTAGTTCAGAGCAGAAATAATGCCAATTCCCTTTCACCAAGTACACGTTCAACTTCCAGATAAAATGTATCAGATTCTTCTTGTTAGTTCATTTTACAGCAGAACAGATTATTTTGTCAGTGTGGAGCAAATACCTGAGAATGGCACCTGCACCTTCTAGATACATTTGCTAGCTAGGTCCTTACCAGCAGCATAAAACAATTAGTTGTCAAATCATCAATATTATTATAATGTTGCTCTTAAACTTTTTGGATTAAACTTCATCTATTTGGAGAAGCTTATGAAGGATCTGTTGAAACTCCCACTGAACAATTAACCTGCTTAGGGCTCTAAAGATAGTGTGACTGAAAAATGTTAAGAAAGGGTGAGAGAGAGGGTGAAAAATGTGAAAACAACAAGGAGAAGTGAGCATGGTGTGCGAAAGGAAGTCTGTGAGAGATTTAAAGAACATAATAAAGATTTTCTATCCAGCTTAGATGTCTACTCAATAAACCAGTTCATTCTATGCATAGTGACTCTGTGCACTTTGACTCAGTCTTGAGTGACAAATGTTTGTTTTAATTGTCCCTGAGTGGCTAAACTGATGTGGAATAATTGGCATAACTATTCAGTTTTTTCTCTGCAACTTGTTCTTGTTCTTTTTTCTTTACTTAGTTCTTATTTTGTCCTTTTTGTTGTTTTGCTTTTCTTGCCTCATGTCAGAGGCACTGATGTGTGAGACACAGAAGGGTCTGCATTTTAAGGTTCCCTAATGCAATTAACTTGACCACTGGTTCTTCATTGTGTGTGTGCAAAAAAGATACGCAAGGGAGGGAAGTTAACGTCTATGCTCCTTTGAGTTTTATTCTCAGTAAAAGTGAGTGTGTGTGTTTTTGTGTTTGTGTCTGTCTGCATGTGTGTTTGAGTGGGTGCTAGGTGAAAACGTGTTTGTACACTTCTTTGACATCAGTGGGCAGATTAAACAGTGTGTGTGTCTTTGTGTGTTTGTGTTTGTCTACATAATGAACCTCCTGACTCCCTTATTTTCCAGACCACTGGCTGAATCATGTTGAATCATGTTTCAAGTGGAAATAAAAGGGTATCAAGGCACCTTACCATCACACAATTGTGCGTGAAGAAACACACAAAACATGACAAAGGATTGCATATACTTAAATCAAACGCAGGTATAAAGAAATTATGTCCTGCTTATAGTTCTTAAAGAATTTAAACTGCCTTTATTTTTTGTCCCAAGACTTGCTACAAAACCATCTTGAACAAAGGAGAGGAACTAACCGCCTTTCAGCTGAAAGTTTGGTGGTTGACATGATCAATGGACATGGACACTAGACATTTTATTAGCTATAGTTCTCATCATCCAAAATACAGATAATTTTTTTTCTTTTGTTTCACAAGCAGTCACATTTGTTGACATCAATGAGAAACAGTCACGTTAAATAGGACTAGCAGGTCAAAACCCAACTGCCGGTCCATCACTACAAGTTTTCCTTTCTATTCTTTTCTGTGTGAGTGCATTGTTTGAGATTT
The DNA here is from genome assembly GCA_037902135.1 of Cetoscarus ocellatus. Taxonomy (NCBI): domain Eukaryota; kingdom Metazoa; phylum Chordata; class Actinopteri; order Labriformes; family Labridae; genus Cetoscarus; species Cetoscarus ocellatus. The sequence goes on from JBAMNC010001563.1 coordinate 52,460, forward strand.
AGTAAAGCTGTTGTGTTTAGATTTATTTATTTTGTCAGTGTTCATTTTGTATTTCTATGCCAAATGTCTAGGATTCTTGCCATAATTTCCCCACAGGGACATCTAACAAAATAACTAACAGAGCAACTTGTTAAAATACGGCAACAACATGAGTGTTTATTAAACATGTAACATAAAACATACCACAGTTAAAATGACAGGTAGAGGAGCTGGACAAGAATAGCAGCCTCCATGGATTCCCCAAGTAGCCACTTTTAGCTTAAGTTGTTTCTTTTTGTGATCTGCCAATATTTTTATATTAAAGTTGTATTTGAGTGTGCAAGATTATGTGTTTAAAGAGTGCAGACTGTGGGTGTTGGTGAATGAGTCAGTTAGTGTACAGGGTACCACGTTGATCATTTTGTGGCACACTAAAACCTATGAGAGTAAGACTGTTAAAACAGACTCTCTCATCCCACTTTCTAATCCTATTTGTGTCCGGAGTTGTGTTTTTCCTCCAGGACACAGTTAACACTGTGCTCAGTCTGCCACCATGGTAAGTGTGGCAGCGCCTGGCACGTCTACATAAACAGGTGTGGGTAATTTCTCGGCCGCTCCTTCCACTGCCGTCCACTCCTCGAGGTGGCTTGGTGTCTCACTAAGTGAGCAGTTTGGCACGTGAATCCTGTGTGGCATGACTGCGGTCAGCGCACCTAATTATCTTCGATCCAGGTAATGCGCTCTGCCTTTCCTCAGTCTATTGTTCATGTGCTCTGTGCGTATTGGTGACTCTGTGCCCACCTGTTGTAGTACAGCTGGGGCTGGCTGTTGCTGCTGCAGGTTGCCCTGCAGGAGGCTCTCTGGTGTGTGACGTCTCTTTTCCAGGGGTAAGTGGCCGATGTTGTGTCTGTGGTTCCTTGCTGCAATCTCATGGTTTCATTTCCGCTCTAGTTAACCAGAGCAGCGAGCCCTTCACTCGGCTCTTCCTTTGGCCTCGGTTCTGCTGCTAGCGCTGTTGTTCTGACTATGCGACATGTGATATCACGAGAGGTTCGGTACCTGATGAAAGGACGCCAAAGTCGGATCTTGTGGTTTGGGACAGTTAAACTCCCCTTCATGAACGGACTCTGTCTGCACTTTTGACGCTTCCTTTCTTCTTCTACAGAGGCTCAAGGTTGACGCATCAGCGTCCTTGTTTCAGCGCTCTGCAGTCCAGTGAAGGTAATTTTATTATTTTAAAATAATTTGTTAACCTTGTGGGGTTGGGTTGTGGGATTAATTCATATTGTGTTGGGTTATTTGTTTCTTTTTCCTTTATTCTGATATTATGCAGTAATTTATTTAGTTTGGGGTATTTTGCTATATTCTTCTCACTTACATGAGTGTGGCTATTTTCATTTGCTTAAGTGTGTTTATTTTCATTTGATTTTTTTTTTTTTTTTTGGTATTTGGTTTATTTAGGTATTTTCATTTGTATAAGTTAACTGCAGTAACAACTCGCATGTTTTATTTGTGACAGTGAACAGATTAACAAATCCTCCAGCTCAACTGCCGTTGGAACTAACCTCCACATCTAAGTGTAATGAGTTTGCAGTATTCTTTTGCAACAAGGTTCAGACCATTAAAAATGCCATCAATTCCACAACACCAAAAAAATCCTTGCAGCCATCTAGGCACTTAGAGCTGACACATTTTGCACCTGTAACTGACAAAACTGTCCAAGAGATCATCACCAGTCTGAGTTCATCTACATAGTGCCTCGATGTGTTACCCACTAGATTTCTAAAGTCTGTGCTGAGCAGTTTGTTACCACCACTCACTCACATAGTTAGCATGTCACTACAATCTGGAACATTCCCAAAGGCCTTGAAAACTGTGGTCATAAAGCCTCTCCTAAAGAAGAGCACTCTCGATGCCACAGTACTGAACAACTACCGGCCCATCTCAAATCTGCCGTTTTTAGGCAAAGTCCTCGAAAAAGTTGTTTACCAACAGCTTACTGACTTTCTCCTAATGAACAACTCCTTTGATGTTTTCCAGTCAGGTTTTAGACCCCATCACAGCACTGAGACCGCTCTTATCAAGGTGACAAATGACATCCGCCTGAACACTGACGCAGGCAAAGTCTCAGTTTTAGTCTTGCTATATCTGAGTGCTGCTTTTGACACTGTCAATCATGAGATCCTGTTACAGAGACTAGAGGACTGGGTGGGCATCTCTGGCACTGCCCTAAATTGGTTGAAGTCCTATCTAGAAGACAGGAAGTACTTTGTTGAAATTGGTAACTGTGTCTCAGACCACATGGCCTTGACCTGTGGGGTGCCCCAAGGGTCAATCATGGGACCCCTTCTGTTCAATCTCTACATGCTGCCTTTAGGCCAGCTAATACAAAGGAATAATGTGTCCTAACACAACTATGCAGACAACACTCAGATCAATGTCTCACTGACATTGTGAATATGGACCAGTGGATTCACTCTGTCACTGCATCCAACAGGTCAGTATGTGGATGCAAAACAATTTTCTCCAGCTAAATTCAGACAAGACTGAAGTCATCGTATTTGGTCCACAGAAACAAAGAGAAAGTATCAGCAGTCACCTCCAGTCTCTCTCTCTAAAACCTACAAATCAGGTTAGAAATCTCGGGGTAATAATGGACTCAGACTTGAACTTTAACAGCAACATCAAATCAATAACATCAGCAGCCTTTGACCATCTAAAAAACATTGCCAAAATCAAAGGTATAGTGTCTAAACCTGACCTGGAGAGACTTATCCATGTATTTGTCTCTAGTAGGTTAGACTACTGTAACAGCCTGCTCACTGGCCTCTCCAAACGAGCTGTAAGACAGCTGCAGTACATCCAGAATGCTGCTGCTCGGGTCCTGACCAGGGGCCTCATTTATAAAACATTGTGTAGGTTCCACACTAAAAGTGAACATGCGCCCGAAAGCTGAAAATGGCGTGCGCCAAAAAAATATCTGATTTATAAAACCATGCGTGCGCACACTTGCAAGCACTTTTCCTTTGATAAATCACAGTCCACTTGGAAAGTTGCGCAGGTGGATTTACCTCACATCCCGCCCTCTACACACCCACGTTACCATGAATGGTCAATGCAAAGTACCTCATGAATGTTTTTGCATCGCCCGCTTGCAGTCTTTCCCGACACGGCTGTGCGCCAGAGGGGGCAGCAATACGCCTTGGAGGTGTATAGTCTACCGACACCAAGAAGACGAAGAAGCTTTGCGTCAGGATGAATGAGTCATGTGTTGACCCAGGCCACGGTGCCACTAAATTTGTCAAAACCATGTTTGAGGAACAAATAATTTCTACACTGATTGTAGGCACATTTTTTTCATTTCCACTTGGGACTCTTATAGCAACGTGAGTGCAGAATGTCATTTGCGGCAATTACATTTGTAAACTGGACATTGCTGCAGAGCCTTTTAATGTTGCCTGTTCACCCACAGTGAAAGAAGCACTGGTGTATCGACTGGTCATGTTTATAATGCCATCTAAAATGGCTGGCATTATTGTGCTGAGGGATGGCTGCGATGTCCCAGACCTAAGGACAGAATTTAACTGTATTATGTCATACCCAAAAGGGCCTTTAGACAGAAAATGTAAAATTATATATTGTTAATCATATCAAACACATAACTGTTGGCTTATTCCCGCTGGAAGGAGCCGGTTGCCCGAAACCCCAGAGTTTGTCAGCACCAGCATGGCGCGGTTCCGGCGAGTGGTTTTGTCTAACACTGGGACCGGTTCAGCGCATAGATCCAAGAGCACTGCTCTGTGGTATCTAAATCAACTTATTAGCCAGTCATCATTATGGGCCAGGAAATCTTTGTGGTCCCTAAACACTCTCTCCATCCTGATACACAGTCTGTGTGATCTTCCAGCAGTGCCAGTGCATCCATTGTGCAGAATTACGCACAAGTGTCACTGCACTATTTATATACTTACTCAGCAATTAGACTGATTGTTACACACCTTGTCACAGCTAATACTAATCAATCAGTGCTATCCACCGCTCTATATCATCTGAAGATTAAGTATGATACATGAACATTGCATACAGTAGCAACTGAACACGTCTATAACACTTCAGACTCGGGTGTTTATGATGACTAGGGTCTATAAGTCTGATATGTGATGACATTACATGTATGAGATGAATCTGGCTTCACTTCACCCCTCACCATCTGTTCCACCAGTTTCCCACATCTCCAAAATGTTCGTACGCCAGCATCAAAGTTGACACACCGGTGTGCACATTGTCCCGCCAAGTTTATTTTTATAAATCACAACTTTTGCGTAGGAAGTGACTTACGCCACTTTCAAGCCCCGTTTTGTGTGTAAGCAAGCTTTATAAATGAGGCCCCAGAACCAGAAAGTACGAGCACACTAGTCCTGTGCTCAGGTCCCTACACTGGCTTCCTGTGGCTCAGAGAATAGACTTTAAAGCAGCTCTGCTTGTGTACAAGTCTCTCCACGGCCTAGCACCAAAGTACATCTCTGACATGTTAGTGCCATATGAACCATCTCGGACTCTAAGGACCTCAGGAACCGGTCTCCTGCTGGTGCCCAGGGTCAGGACTAAACATGAGGAATCAGGGTTCCAGTTTTATGCAGCTAAAATCTAGAACAGTCTTTCTGAAGATGTGAGACAGGCCTCTACACTGACAATGTTCAAATCTAGGCTCAAAACAGTTCTATTTAGCTGTGCATATGACTGAAAGGACCTTATCTGCACTCTTCTCTTTCTTTTAAAGTTCATTTTATAATGATTATTTTTGTTTTTATTTTGTATTGTGATTTTAATGCATTTTTCTTGTTCTGTAAAGCACTTTGAATTACCTTGTGTACGAATTGTGCTCTACAAATAAACTTGCCTTGCCTTGCCTGGGATTAAGAATGACAAATTTCTCAGTATGAAATAAAGAAATACAATGAGTTACTTTTTAATGGCACTAATTTGGTGAAATAATACAACACTTTTAAAAGTTTGTCAATCACTGTCACTGTCAATTTCTAGTTCAATCAATTTTCTTTTTCTCAAATGAAAAAAAAATCCTATGTTGGAGGGAAACAATGGGGAGGGTGTGAGCTAAGGAGTCAAATTCATGACTTATTTCTCACAATTATGACCCTTCTTCCTAAAATTTCTTACTTTTCAGAGAAGTCTCATTTTAATCTCTGAAATCTCTGAATTCAGATTTTTTTTAAATCATATTCTGAATTTAATCTCAATTTTCTGATTTCAGTCTCAGAATCTGACTTTTATCACAGACTTAAAAACATTTTAACCTCTAAAAAAGTTTTTTGTCAGTGGCCCTCATCTTATAACCTTGGCATACCTTGACTGTCAAACATTTCAAGTTGTTCATTAGCTGAGGAGATTATCTTCCTAAACTTGCACTGAAACCATTTTACCAGCTTTGGTTTGAATTCTCACTTTAAGAGCCATGATCATGACAGCTTCCGTTAACAAGTGTATCCTGCTGGATATCTGCACAGGCTATTCTGCAGGTCTCTGAGGGGCATAGTAAGACAAGGCAGACATTTGGATGTAGAAACTTAGAAGCTGGGCTTAATACTCTCACCCCCAGGTTAAACAATTAATGGTTGTTCTGTCTGAGTAGACCCCAGCTGACCTCCATTAAACGAAGACCTGGTGCTACAGTTTCCTATATAGGAGCGGTGGTGGATCAAACACACCTCTTAGATTCAGGACTATATATATTGAATGACAGCCTGTGATGACTTTATAGATTGTATCTAATACCAATTGTGTTTTTGTGTTTCAAGAATTATGTTGAGTCATTTTCTCTCATGAAGTCAAAGAAGTAATCCGCTATGAACACAGGAATATTTCTTTATTGTGGCTCTTCAGACTTTATGTATGTGTTCAGGGAAATCTTCAGAAACTGCTGGCTGCATCTCTTAGTCAGAGCAAATATAAATCAAGAAAACATGCTGAGCCAAGTCACACCAACCAGCCTAAAACTTGATGCATTGACCTTTTGGGAAAAACACTTTGCCTTTAGCCAAAAAGCATGTTTGTCTGGGGTTGAAAACCAGGATGATAGAAGCTTCTTTGGCATCATGCATCTTTAAAATCTTAGTTACTAACTTCTTATTTCTTACTTTTAAATAAATAAATCACCTTCTCACAAACCTCAAAACAAACTCAGCACATCCTCAGGAAAGTTTTGCTTTCTCCAAGTCATTTCAGCGGCAAATGAGTGTGTATGTGTGTGTGTGTGTGGGCGGGGTGGGGCGGGGTAGTAGGTGTATTTGTAGGACCATCATTGAGCCTCTTTGTCTTTGGAGAGCAGAGCCAATTTCACTATGAATTAGGTGGTTTTGCTCTAACTAGGTCATGTGCCCAAAACACACAGACAAAAATCAACACCATCACTATCCACACATACACAATACATAGGGTGCCAAATTTAGCCACAGCCAGAGACACAATTGAATAGGATGCTGAGGAGGTAAGGGTTCAGAAATATGAAGGGAACAAACTATGCAACACCAAGAAAACAAAGGAGTGGAGGTAAATAAAGAGAAAGACCGACAGATAGAGAGCAGTAGAGGGAGAGAAAACCCACCGGGCTGAGGAAAAGAAACAGTCAAGCTAGAGGTGGGGAAACAAGCAGTAACAGAAGTAACAGATGTAGACAGACCAGGACAGTGCAGCTTTTTTTCTAAAACATTCCTTGCATCCTGGAGAGAGACAGTGCGTGTTTGTGTGTAAAAATGTTATGCAGGGGATGTGGTGTTGCATTTGGCTCGGTGTTATTCCAGTAGGACTACAAATATTTTGCAGCACAGCAAATCCCATCTCTGCTATTGTCTCCCCCCCGTCTGTCTCTCTTCCTGTCTTTCTTTTTTGAAACAAACACACCCGCCATACACACTGTTACACAGATATCCGCAGCAGTGTTAAATTTAGCCTGAATGCTGTGTACTTTGCTAACACAAATTTTACTTTGAAATGCCTCTAAAATATGGATGAGACTTATTCAGAAAATGGCTATGGGTGGAAATGGCTGAGGGGAATTCAGACACATGGAGGGAGGAGGGGTGGGAAAGAGGGCTTAAAGATTAGATTATGATGTCAATGCACCAAGCCACAAATTTATTATCAAACTGAGGAGAAAGCCAAGCATACAATTAAAGACAACCACTCCTAACATCTGAAGTATTGCACCACCTGATATTGTTCAAATGTAGACTGGAATAACACATAGTGATATTTCTGTTTATTTGATGTTGGATTGTATTAGATATTTTCCATTAGGTCTAACAGGCGACGCTGGTCAGTATGGTCCCTTTCTAGAGAGACTAGCACAGAAGCTGACTAAATGGCCATGCAGACAGGATTGTTTACTTTTTGTAGCTCTCCTTTTTTTCAGCGAAAAAAAATACCAAAAGATACATAGTTCTAGTTGATGTACACTATATATTAGGGGTGTAACGATGTAAGAATTCGTACCAAACCATTTCGGTGCAGGCCATTCGGTTTGGTAAGAACGTGTGTCAAACAAATACCTGCTTACCCTTCTGAACTATGCTTCAATTCAGTGTTCTTCACAAACGTTCGGACCCGGCAAAAACAAAGTCTCTCCTTGCCTTCCCACAAGTCTCCAGTCAGAGAATACTCAGGCTTCATTGTGAAACACACCGAAGAGAGACAAGATGACAGTAATGTGCAGAAATTACTTAATATCTAAGGGGAAGTTTATTGTTTCATTCATGTGACTGAGCTGGCCGGAGAGGAAACAGTTTGTATATGTGGCAAAAGTTTTTTTCACATAAACGCATTATATGGACTCTGGAACTGATCGCTCATTCTCTTTAAATGTTTGGACTCACACAAACTTTACGGTCGGAGACATTTATCTTATTCCCTCTATCAGCGCACCTCGACAGGTGAGCTATCGTCCCTATCAGGTAACATTAATATGAGATATTCAGGGCTGTAAGAGCTTCAATTGACCAGAGAAGACTAATTTTAAGTGACATGTCTAAACTACCAACCTTTTTTCTCTGTGCATGTACTGAACAGAGTGATTTAGGGCTGCTAAGCTTTAAGAACGAGATATACATGAGAGCTTTTGTGACAAGAGCAGCGTGCATTCATGATCATGTTTGTGTGTGTATGTATTAGTGTGTGGGACAGTAAATGCAGATCAGACTGTTGACAATAAAATGTACATGAGTGTGTGTGTGTGTGTGTGTAATTGTGTGTCAGAATATGTCTATCTGTATTTGTGAAATTGTGTGGATGTTGAATAATGTGACATGTGGGTGAAAGAGTCCTGAAAAAAATGCTGTACCAAAAGCATACTGAAAAAAAGCGCCAAACCATGGCTCAAACGTACCAAACCAAACCAAAATTTGTCTGTACCGTTACACCACCTCTACTAGATGTATGTGTATATCTATCAAATCTGTCTCTCTCTCTTCTCTCTCTCTGTCTCTCTTTATATACAGTATCTCACAAAAGTGAGTACACCCCTAACATAACTGCAAATATTTTTGATATCTTTTCATGGGACAACAATGAGGAAATGACGCTGATACAGTGTACAGTAGTGAGTGTGCAGCTTGTATAACAGTGTAGATTTACTGTCCCCTCAAAATGACTCAACACACAGCCACTAATGTCTAAATTGCTGGCAACAAAAGTGAGTACACTCTTAAGTGAAAGTGTCCAAATTGGACCCAAAGTGTCAATATTTTGTGTGGCCACCATTATTTTTCAGCACTGCCTTAACCCTCTTGGACATGGAGTTCACCAGAGCCTCACAATGTCACTGGAATCCTTTCCATTCCCCCATGACAACATCACTGAGCTGGTGGATGTTAGAGACCTTGTGCTCCTCCACCTTTCTTTTGAGGACACCCCACAGATGCTCGGTAGGGTTAAGGTCTGGAGACATGCTTGGCCAGTCCATCGCCTTTACTCTCGGCTTCTTCAACAAGGCAGTGGTCATCTTGAAGGTGTGTTTTGGGGTCATGACAAGACAGGTTTCACCCAGAACAGGCCTCACAATCGTCTACCAAAGAGGTTGAGTGCACATGCTCACATCATATCCAGAGGTTGTCTTTGGGAGATAGATATATGAGTGCTGCCAGCATTGCTGCAGAGGTTGAAGGGATGGGGGGTCAGCCTGTCAGTGCTCAGACCTTATGCAGCACACTGCATCAAATCGGTCTGCATAGCTGTCATCCCAGGAGGAAGCCTCATCTAAAGATGATGCACATGAAAGTCCACAAACAGTTCACTGAAAACAAGCAGACAGGACATGGATTACGGGAACCATGTCCTATGGCCTGACGAGATCAAGATACACTTATTTGGTTCAGATGGTGTCAACCATGTGTGGCAGCAACCAGGTGAGGAGTTCAAAGACGAAGTGTGTCTTGCCTACAGTGAAGCATGGTGGTGGGAGTGTTATGGTCTGGGGCTGAATGAGTGCTGCTGGCACTGGGAGACACACTTCATTGAGGGAACCATGAATGCCAACATGTACTGTGACTTACTGAAGCAGAGCATTATCCCCTCCCTCCGGAAAGTGGGCCGCAGGGCAGTATTCCAACATGATAATGACCCCAAAACACACCTCCAAGATGACCACTGCCTTGTTGAAGAAGCTGAGGGTAAAGGTGATGGACTGGCCAAGCATGTCTCCAGACCTAAACCCTATTGAGCATCTGTGGGGCGTCCTCCAACAGAAGATGGAGGAGCGCAACATCTCTAACATCCACCAGCTCTCTGATGTCATCATGGGGGAGTAGAAAAGGATTCCAGTAGCAACCTGTGAAGCTCTGGTGAACTCCTTGCCCAAGAGGGTTAAGGCAGTGCTGAAAAATAATGGTGGCAACACAATAAAATTGACACTTTGGGCCCAATTTGGACACTTTCACTTAGGGGTATACTCACTTATTGTTGCCAGCAGTTTATACATTAATGGCTGTGCGCCGAGTTATTTTGAGGGGACAGTAAATTTACACTGTTATACAAGCTGTACACTCACTACTGTATATTGTATCAAAGCGTCATTTCCTAAATGTTGTCCCATTAAAATATATAATAAAATATCTGCAGAAATGTGAGGGGTGTTCTCACTTTTGTGAGATACTGTATATATAATTATAATTATATCTATATATATCGGTAAAAACATTGCATTCAACATTACTTTTTTGTTAAGCATCTGGAGAATTAGTATGATTTGGTGCTACACAAATAAAGATTGATCAAATGATTGAATGCAGTCAAGGCTTAATCAGATGCTTAATGTCCAGTACTTTGGTGTACTCAGAGTTTAACAACTGGTATTGTATAATGTTGGTCAAATAATTCCAAAAAATCCACATTGTTTTTCTTGTTGTTGAACTGTGTTTCTTCCCACCACCTTCCTCAGTCTTGTTAAAACCACTGAAAGTCACCAGTGCACTTAAAGGATATAGCTCTTGATACAGATCTATCATTAAAAAGCAGTGTTTCGTTTTCATCTGTTGAAAAAGGCAAAACTACTTTCTAAGAGTGTTTTGAAATGACAAAATGAGGACAGCTATCATTCTATCTGACTATCAAAGCATTAGACAGGCCTGTAGTGAAATCCATGATTTGGTTTTAACAACCACTCTTTCACCATCTCTCCAGAGATTTGGAAACTTGCCTGAATGACATACATTTACAGCAGAACAGATAGAAACACATTTTCAGTGTATCATGTTAGTCCTGGGGGTAATTCGATGCACTGGCTTGCAAGAAGAATAACACACTGAAATGTATACAACAAACATATACACACACACACACACACACACAAACAGAGACCCACGCACCAGCATTCACAAAGTAGGCAGCAGATAGCTCCTGGAGGCGGCTTAGGGCTTAGAGTTCTTCATGGGGGAAATAATGGATTCAAAAACAAGATTTAAAAGTTGGTCTTTTTTTCCCACTGTCTGTCAGTCGGTCTGCGCCAGGGGCGTTTCTTGGGGCTGAGAACATTGGGGGCTGAGCCCGGACCCTTATAGGAAAGTCTGGGATCCTATCCGAGAAAAAAGCTCTACCTCTATGTTGTCTTTTGGCATTGTGGTGTCTTGTCTGCTGCCAAATACTGCAACATACCAGTATGAAAACGGGCCAGGGGGTGAAAAAGGTGAGAAGGATATGACCCCTCTAGGGGGGTCCGGTGGCATGCTCCCCCAGAAGAAAATGTTGAATATTTCATATTTAAAATTAATTCAAACCTTTATTTATTCTCGAAGAGACATTGAGGTTTCCCTCATTTTCAGTGTCGTCGAAATTACAGACTTTATAAAAACAATAAACAAACACAATCAATTGCAACAGCAAAGGAATCAATTAAAACAGTTACAAACAGAGGAACAGTGGTCAGTAATCAAAGTCTTAAACTCTGTAAGAGATGGAAAGGCTGTTAGCTTTAGGGTTTGTTGGAGGGAATTCCATGAGTTAGGGACATCAACGGAAAATGCCAATTTACCAAGTTCAGTGTAGACTCGAGGAACTTTTAGAGTGAGTGAACCAGAAGAAAGAGTCATGTAGGAACAATCATAAAACATTAACAAGTTTGTGAGGCAGGGTGGTAGCCTGTTAGTAAGGGCTTTGAAAATATACAAAAACCAGTGCTTTTTCCTTCTCTGCTCAAGTGATGGCCAACCAACCTTCTCATAGAGGATGCAATGATGAGTGTTGTACCTGTCACCAGTAATGAATCAGAGAGCAGAGTGGTATACCAAGTCCAGGGGCTTGAGAGTTGAAAATGCAGCATGCCTGTATATTATATCACCAAAATCCAAGACAGATAAGAACATGGCTTCTATAATTCTTTTACGACATGATGTAAGCATCAATCTGATGCATTTTGAGAGAAAATCACACAGAATTACAGGACAGTATGAATGCATAATAAAGTAGCTATACATTGTCACATTATGCTATCTCAGAAATGAGACTGACAACTTCTCTCATGAAATGCGTTAACAATTAATTTCCACTGGAGGCTTGTTAAGATAACTGCATTACCTCTCCTGTTGTGTTAGCTAACGTTATGCATCAGTGACACGATGCCTCTTTCAGCAAGCTTTAATTCTTCTAGTGATATATTAACTGTAGCCAGAGGTGGGACCAAGTCATTGTTATGCACGTCACAAGTAAGGTCAAGACAGGCAAGTCTCCAGTCAAGTCCTAAGTCCTACAGTTGGAGTTTCGAGTCCTTTCAAGTCTTTTTCAAATCTATCTTGGCTGCTTCTCTCTGGTCTGTCATGTTATCCATTACTGGGTTTGACTTCAGGACGCTCATTTTCCTGGTTGCATGTTGTCTAATATTGACTGACAGGTGGATTTCTGTAAAACAGACCCAATAGTTTCAGGGGTTGCATTTACAGCTATAGGGAATCAATGAAAAAATAAACTTTTCAAACTACAACTAATTCCCCCGCTCACATTTTTTTAACTTGATAATATTGTGGGGGCCAGTTAGGAAGCTGTGGAGGGCCTGATGTGGCCTCAAGGCCACCAGTTGATGATCACTGATGTCCAGTATGATGACAGATTTGTCAAACAAGGTTAATTTTGGTGGTGACCAGTGGCGGCTTGTCAATAGGGGGCGCTGGGGCGCCGCCCCCTCCAAAATTCAACAGAGAAAGTCTACTTAAACACAACATAATTTGTCTTTAAATTATAAAAAATAACGGATAAAAACATTTATTTTTACCACATAGTAATAGTCTGCCAGCCGCACCTGTCACCATTCAATAAAAGGGGTTTCACAATGTTTTTACGTAGTAACTCTGTTGTGAATACATAGTTTACGTACAGAGGGGCGCCGGCCTAATGGGTGTCTATGCAAGTCCTTAAACTTTTGCTCAGCATGTGACCTGAGGCGTCTTTGGGATTGGCCGCTTCAACTTTGCCTGCAGGGCGCACACCGGACACCCGCACACTCCCACTTGGACTGGCAGCAAATCAGTATTGTTTTGGTGTTTCTTTTCCTCGTGTGACTGGACAACGAGCGCTGTCAATCATATCCACACGTCACCGCAGCAGATATGATTTACGCATGCGCAAGTATCTCACGTATCCTCACGCGTCCGACCGATGCTCCCATGCACCGAGGAGGCGTCGTCCAGAGATCCGTCAGAGGATCACAGAAGAGGTGAGATTGCATTGGAGAAGAAAATCAGTTAGAGGCTATGCTACACTGAAGATTAGATTAGGATGTGTCTTTCCTAGTAGACATAACATAATCCAGGGGCAAAGTTTTGCATTTTATGTCACACATGGCACTAAACCATAGATCAGGAGCCACAAAATGAGTTTGCCAAGAGGATATAAATTCTTTGTTCAGTAGAGCATTATCCTTTTACAGACTTAAGTTCTAAAAAATCTATATAGTTTTTAATTCTTGCATATTTTCACAAAAACAACATACTTTTAGGAGGAATTGGGGCTTTTAATGGGTGGGTAAGTTTGTTTTTACCCTACTAGAAGTTCATTTTAAATTTAATTGACAAAATTGATGCATTATTTTGATTATAATATTATATTAAGGGACCTATAAAAATATATTTTAAAAAATCATGGCAAAGCAGGAACAAGTTAGGAGAAATTGTAATACACAAGTGCATGCAGATTATTCAGAGGTTTATTGCACTGCTCATTAAATATTTCTGTTACATTGTGTGAAAGCCTTTGAAAAATTACAAAAAGAAGACTTGATGATGCTATCAAGTTATGTTTTGCAGTTTGCTGGTGAAAACAGTGGGGTTATATTAGTCCCAAAAGTGTAAACAACACAAATTCTTTACCTCTTAGGTGTATGTCCATGACAGAATTATTTTTTAATCTACTGGAGCTTTTAGATTTGACACTTACCTTGTTGTACCTTTCCAGCTTGTACCACTGGGCACAGAATAAAATCAATGAAAACGGACCAACAAAATGTATATCTTGTCTTTAAATGTTGTAGTTTTATTATGGCAAATAAACATGTGATAAAAAATAATAAATATCAATATAAATATATATAGTATTGTCATTATATATAATTGTATACCATATGTTTAGTTGCTATAATAAAATGTTCTATTTGGATACAAAAATTATACATTCTTTGGTGGTTTTTGCTGACTGAATACTGCACATAATGGTACAAAGTTAAAGTATTCAAAAGTTTTAGCAGATGGAAACAGACTCCTGTAATGAAAGGTTTATTTTTTTGACTTTTTCCAAATTTGAAGTAATTTTGCTGAAAACTATAAATGTCATCCAAACACTGACAGCCTCCATTTCAGCTGTGAGAATCAGTCAGCGGGTGTGAGCCGTCTGCCCTTTGTGCTGCATGCTTGTATCTGATTTTTTTTTATTTGTTTTTTTTTTTTTCTTATTTCTTTTGTTTTGTTCATACTTTTTAAAGTTAATCTATACCAAAAACTGTATCACATAGTTTTACCCATAGTTTTAAAGCATCAGTTTAGTGGTACATAAGATTCTGATTGTGTTTACAATCTTGAGCCATGAGACATCATGTATAAAATAAGGCACTGTTCAGGTGACACAAGAAATGTTCATAAAATAGTGAAACTGACATAAATTACAGCTTTATTTTATGGGAGCAGGTTAAACTTTGGCTGTTTTATTGATTTTTTTCAGTAAATACTGATGTTAACTTTTGGTAATAAAATGTGCTTTTCTATGTATTTTTTAATGACAGATTCACACAGTACCATGCCATGTTTCCTGAAGATTCTCTCAGCAACACCTTGAAGGCCGACCCAGTGCTCAACTAAAGCTAAAGACAGAGCTCAGTCTTAATCTACAGCAAGGAGGAGTTCAAGGCCTGCTGTGGAGCTGTGGATCTTATCCAGTTGTTGATGGAAAATAATCTTGGAGAGGTATTTTCAGAGACTGTCACTCTGCTAAAGATCCTGATCACCACACCCATGACCACTGCAGAAGCTGAGGTGCTTCTCAGAACTTTCCTCAGAAACACCATGAACCAGGACAGGCTGAATGCACTGGCCATGCTGTCAATGGAAGAGAGACTGGTGACGGATATGATGGACTTCAGTCAGAGGGTCACTGAGAAATTTGCAGCCCCGAAGGAAAGGAGGGCAACATTTCTGTTCAAATAGTGCATATTTCAAAGTAGGTTGTATTGTGATTATGTTTTGTCTTTAGTTTCTTTTCACTGTAGTATGGAGCGCCGCCACTGGTGGTGACTATGTCCTTTTGCTGGAAATGTATAAAAGGTTTTAGCATTAGTTAATTTGGGATTTGGAAGGAAACATTTATATTTTTACTTTTTAGATAAAACATAAACTGAAGGGATGGCTCTTACAGCTCTATTCTGAGAAACAATCACCATCTTAACAGTCATCATGATCTCAAAAAGATCAACCACTTTAATTTGCTGAATGAAAAAATGAAGCAGTTTGGACCTCAGATGGAAGAAAACATATTTTTGTGCAAAGAGACTGGAGAAAAAAATATTAGAAACCTCAAATAATAGACAGAGCCCTGGGAGATCATACATCCATAAATCTTACAATGTTTCTCATCATAACATGTAAACATTAGTTTTCTAGATATCTTAAGTCAAAAGTTTATCATAGAAAAACCCTGATGTCTAAGCTAAGATGACAGGATATGTCGAGATTCTGAGAGAACTAAGGTTTACTTGTTACAGCACAACAGAGTAAAATAAAATGTGTGGATGTTTGTCCGCTTAGGGCCTCTGAACACTGAAGACAAATTTGCCAAATTTTTACCTGATTTATACGCCGTCCACTGAAAACAGCTCTGAGACACTTTTGGGGCTCGACCCACAGGTTGAGAACAACTGCACTAGAAGACTTCATTTAGAGCTTGATCCTATAGATTGCTCTTATATCATGGAGAATAAGTGATGCAGGAAACCTCAGGATGAATTCATCATTTAGGAAAAGTGAAAACAAGTGCTGCACTGATCAGGAAAGTTGAGTTTTCATTAACCAAAAGGCTGACTTGTCATTTTTAAATCGCTGTGTTCACTAAAACCGTGCACATGAGCCAACGAGACACCGTCTGAATTACATTAAACACAAACAGTGACTGATGATCCCTCACTGTCCCCTGCGCTGTCTTTGCGCTAACCGGCCCACCGATCTTCAAGGATTTTCACCACCCCTAAAAGCGTCTATCCAAACTAAGGACATTATCAGCAGCCTTGTTTCAAGTGATTAAGAGGCTGCATCAGGAATGTCCTCCTCCTGTCTGCTGTGGCTGTGGACTGGTAGTTCCCGGGAGACTTGAGCCTCAGCTGAGTTCTCAAAACACGCTTCACGCAACTTCTCTCTGATTGGTCTTAGCGTCACCACGTCATCATGTGTTGCATTCACTGAAGATGGGAAACTACAGCGTCTTTAGTGGATCAGTCAATGTACGGTTCTATTATATTTCTGAAGTGGAAATATCCGGGGCTACTGAAAAAATGTTCGGGGCTAAAGCCCCAGATGCCCAGACCAATGGTCTGGGCCCTGTTAATTTTATCAATGTTAACCCCCCCAGTCAGCTATAAAAACACCTACCAAACACCATTTGCTTTGTCACTGATGTGATGTGATGTGACGTGATTATTTTACGCTATGTTATTACCTCCGCCAAGGAGGTTATGTTTTCGCCAGGGTCTGTTTGTTTGATTGTCTGTTAGCAAGATTACGCAAAAAACTACTGGATGGATTTACATGAATTTTTTTTTACCAGAGGTGTGGTTTGGTCCAAGGAAGAAGCCATTTCATTTTTGTGCTGATCCGATATGGATAAGCGTCACAAAAAACATGAAAGTTTATAACAGCAAATCCCATTCATTTACGGCATCATGGGAATTGTAGTTTATTTGCAAACTGATGTCTAGTTTTTCAAGTCTATGTCACTACATTTCCCAGCTTCCCTTGCAATGCCAGGGGAGGAGTTCTCCAAGGCACTCAGTCTGCTGTCTCACGGAACGCTGAACGGTCATTATTCAGCACTGAAAGCTGTGCATGCAGAGTCCTGCTCACAGACACAGCAGACAGAAGGAAGACATTCCCGATGGAGCCTCTTAATCACTTGAAACAAGGCTGCTGATAATGTCAACACGGAAATAGTCTGTCATAGCAGAAGTCTGTGTGTGTGAGTAAAAACCTAACCCCCATATTCCACATAGAGCAAACGCGTCACGCACCAAAGTACTGCGGCGCAGGCTGGCGACATTACCCACTGGAAGCGCATTGGCGCGCGACAACACCAACATCTGTACAAGCAGCAGCAAATTGGTTCAGTCAACAACTTACAAGACCCACTCTTAACTAGGTCACTCAATTGGATGATATTTATATCAACAATAATCATACTTCTTGCAGATTAATATATTTTGTTCCACAATGTGCGTATAACATAAATATAGGATTATAATGTTGAGTGGAAATCACAATTTATGGGCCAAGCTGAGCTGCTTGGCGGAGGTCTGTGCTCTCAGAGTGCTTTTCTAGTGTAATGTTATGTTATGTTATGTCTTGCTGAGGTTTTGGTATAATTTGGTAATGATATGGCATAGTAAGAAATATTATGGTATGCTGCAGAACATTTTTGTAATATATGTGTTGATCTGATTTTAGTATATTTTGGTTGTGGTACAATAGATAATTATTTTGGAATGGTTTTATTATCTTTCATTTAAAACTTGAATCATAATTGAAAGCTCTTCTTAACTGCTTCCAGAATCTTTAAAAGCATTGACTTTCCTGAATTTATCACGTTGAAGCCTTTGTTTGTCCCTTTGGTCATCTGTATTATATGCTTGCATATGAAATTTAACATTGTATGAACCCAATTCTGAAGCCTTCCAGTTAGTTCCTTTTGTTTCCGTCTTCATATTTATTTCACTTACAAGAATATTCTGATTTTTTCCTTCTCTATAGAGATCCTTGTTTGTTAATCTTCTTTTTTCCTTGTTCTGATGCCCCTCCACTGACCTTGTGTTATCCCCAGTCTAACCTGATGGGTTCAGCAGACCATGCATGTTCTTTATTTGTTCATGTGTGTTCCTGTGTGAAAGTTTCAGTGCGTTTTGCTGTCTGATCTATTCTGGGGTGAAACTCCTCCAGGCAATGGCAGTAATACCATATGATTGTAGTCTGTGATCACCAGATATATCACACAGCAAAAACTGCATAAAAATGTGCAGAAATGTGTGCAACACACAAAGAATCACACAGAGCTATTGAAAGAACAAGAAGCAGCTAGAAAACTGAACAACAGCAACAAAACACAGAAACACGGTGTCCCTGAGTAATTCATAACAATGAAAGTACTTAGCTTATGTTAGACTGGTCAAGTGGGTAAGGTTCACAAACCTGCAAACCTGCAAGCTTCTTCTTGTTTGTCATTTGTACTTTGTATTATTGGCTGTTGCTGTCAGGGATTTTGGGTCAGAATTTGCCTTTGTAGAGATAAGCAAATTTCAGTTCATATATTTGAGTGATAGTAGCATTTGTAGCAATGAGTAATGTTGATCTTGTACTTTTAGTCAATATAATCCTGTATAAAATATTTAGCAGTCTTTGTGGGATTGTAATAATATTGAGTCTTTTGTCTAAATACACCAGAAGGTCATAGGTAATGAAAAACACCCAAATCTTATATGACCAGGGATTTTGCTAGGATTTACTTGTAATCAAAAAAAAACAATGCTCTGATATCCAGATATCTTTTCATGGCAAAGAAATGCAGAGAGAAGCTGTGGCAGCAAGGAGCCCATGCTGTTATACCAGGCACTACAAGAATGGCTCTGAGACAAGGAGAACTTTGCTTTCCTGATCAATATGGCATGCAATGATAATTTAATGATTAAATTTGAACTCTTGAGGCTCAAGAAGTACAACTGGTTGCCCAATGATCAAAAGACTGTTTGACTGGTCCCTGGCTTCTCTGGTTTCTTCATCAAAATGGCTAGGACAGCAGCCCAATTGCTTCTGAAAGCTGTGTAAATTGGCATGAGTAGTCAGGACACTTGAAAATTTGAGAGAAAAAGTGCAGGCAATTGATTTAATCACCAATAGAACCCCCACCCCCTTCATTCTTTGTCTGAAATACACATTGTATCATAGTTTGGTAATGCTAGTGGGCCAGATCTCAACTTTCATTAAGTACTTCAAAAATGCAAAAATAATATATGAAAACACAACACTGTGAAACAATCGCACATGGGGCATCTGTGCTGTGAGATGGCAGCATTAACCACTGCACTAAAACTCAGACTGTTAAATGTGGCCACATCACATGAAAAAGGATTGTTTTGATATACTTATATTCATCCGAGGGACTGTAGTTTTTTTTAAACTACATAACTAATGTCAGAATATGACTCTCCTGTCACCCTCCAATCAACCATACCTGTATATATGTATGTGTTTTTTGCATGATTGTTGGACAGTTTGATTTCATGACCACAATAAATAGAAAGTGCACATTTAGTTATGACTATTTACATCAGAGTCTCTTAAATATTCACAGGACTGAAATATAGGTGGGATTGGGGTGTCAGTAGCTTAGTCAGGAAGGTCCCTCTACTGTAATTTGGAAGGTTGCAGGTTAGAGCCCAGCTCTAGCTATCACATGGCAATGTGTCCCTTGGCAAAACAATTAACTCTGTTTATTAATTAACTCTAAAAGCTGTGTCAGTTATATGTAAATGGGCATGAAAGGGTATGAATGTGTAGGTAAAACTGGTGGATAATTTACAAGTTCTTCCATCAGTGAGTGGATGTGAGAGTGAATGGTTAGAGAAACTAGAACAGTGCTATACAAGCAACCATTTACAATAACTTACATCCTAAACTGTTTCAGTTCAGATGCTATGTGTGGATGGGATAAAATAAAAAATACTTGGTTGTGATCAAGCTTTTGTTGATTATTCTAGATAATACTATCCTATTTCTTGTCAAAAATTGTGCTTGCAGTTTGTTTTTATTTTAATGACTGAATTGTTTAAAAATAAAGTATTACAATTTGGGGTGTTTTTAGCCTTAATTATAATAGGAAAGCAGGTCTGTTCAAAAAAATTAGAGCGCCATTAGAGCCGGTAGGCCTGAGAGTGTTGGCTCAGCTCAGTTTACCATAAAAGATTTTCTAGTGACTCATGCAACATGGGGGTAACAGAATTAGCCCTCCTAAAAGCATCTGCAGAAAGCATTTAGACTGGAGCATTTAGCCAGTTTCACATACTTATTTTCCTTAAAAATTTGATTCAGAGTTAAAAGGAAAAATAGGAAAAAAGGGAAAAAAAAACATCCTGGGAAAATAATAAGTGTTGTAAGTTTCTGTATAAAACATTTCAATTGCTGCAGATAGTCAACACAAATCAGAGAACATCCAATGGACTGAGGAAAAAACAACTGATATAACCATAAACCTCTCCAGATACAGTCAACTTGTGTATAACTTTATTGAAACACACAAGACATATGAGTTTCAGAACATATTTTCTTTTAAATTAGCCCTTATTTTTGTTAATCTAATGACACAGAACAATACAGATACATTATGGTTGGTAAAAACTGAGCTCCATTCAGAGTACATTGGGCTATTAAAGCACAAATAAAACTGAATTAAATGTATCAGAGACGCTTCATGCGTCCATACCTTGGTTGTGCTTTGTCTTGAGATGGAAAGAAAAAAACAGTTACATTTAGCAACCCTAATAATTAGGAATAGGGACCAGTTAGTAGAAACGTATAGCTCTGCTAATCACACCAATACTTTGGTGATTCCCTTCTCAATTTCTATTGATTTTCTGTGAGAAAAACAAAGATGTTCTTTGGTCCTACAATGTAAAACACAAATCACTAATACCACCAAAAAATACCTAATGCCATACTACATCAACAAATGCCTTGTCTTTGTTAGTGTCTTTCTGTGTTAAGATGTGCCACATTTTAATCTGCCTCTGTCTCTGGTCCGCCATGATTCTTCCTTATCTTCCTTGTTGTTGTCTGTACTAACTGCCTTTTTCATAAGATTGACATTTTTGTTTTGAGACATGCTGGACAAAGTGAAAGGAATTAAAAATAACATTTTTAAAGAAGATACTTGCATACACCATTTCCACTGGGTGTAGTACTGATGCAAAAAGTCATTTTCTCTTTTGTTCTCTCAAATTTGAAAATCTCTCTACCTTTAGCTATCCATCATGTTGTTTTCTGAGTAATGCAACAGTTATGGAATGAAAATAATAACAAAAACCTATCTGTTTATCTAATCACAAGCAATAAGGTATACAAAAGCATGGGACTAATGGCTAGATATTGACTTCCACTGATGCATTAAATTTAAATTAAATTAATTAAATTATCTGTGGAGTGATACAGGACACTGATAAGCCGTTTTTTAATAATTGCTGATTAAGAAGTTTTCCTTCACACTGACATTGAGAACACAGCATTCAAAATAAACAGAAATGGGTGCTGCAAGTCAAAAAACAGTACCTCTTTGGCAGGGGGAATTAGGACTACTTACCTTTACTGAGGAGATTATGTTTTTTGCAGGCATTTGTCTGTTGGCAAGACAATGCAAACAGTTATTGGATTTTGGTAACATTTTCTCGGGATCCTGGTCATGGCACAAGGACGTAGCAAGTAGATTTGGGTTGTGATCTGAAACTGGATCCCGAACCAGGATTTTTTAAAGGATTTGTTAACATTGTGAGATACAACACTTTTTCTAATAAGCTCATAAGCACCTTGATGGAGGTTTGTGCCAATTGAGCACTTCTAGTTTGCAATAGTGGTTGCCACCAGCTAATGCTATCAATCAAAACCAATCATCCCAAGTGTTTGGCTTTTTCACAGCATTCACAGAGAAAACAAAGATTAAACTCTGCCTGACGTTCTGAACGGCATGTGCAGTGTTCAGAAATGTAAATGATAATTTCACTATGTCAGTATTTGTTAACACGTGTCTATGTATGACATATTTTTCATTTATATATTTTTTCTACTATAAATACACTAACTGTAACACACTGTACTTGTTCTGATCTTGTTCTTTGCATTTAAGCTCTTTATTTAAATTTTTGTTTTTTTCTGTCTGGAGATATTAAGTTTTGTAACCTTCAGTAATCATGGGTTTATTTCAGTTTTAACCAAATGAAAGAAGAGCATGTCAATTTATAATATAATAATAATTCAGTTTTGATATATATAAACTACAGATTTCTAAAAAAAACAAGAAAGAAAAAACTAGGATCCTGACCAGCAGCCATTTTTAAACAGACCAGCTGTTTTTAAACTATGAGAAGAGATATGAAAATAGAGTATTAAATTCAGATGCTGTTATGTGGAGACCATGTTCCTCTGAAGACTGTTTGTGCTCAGTTATGTTTTAATAAGCTTCAACATCTGTCTTTCCTTGATTTACATTAATCTTTTTCTTGTAGCAGAGTGTTATCTTTGGACTTAATGAAAGCAAGGAACAGGATGATACATTTTCTAAGTTGTGAAAATCCAGTCTCATTTTATGTCTTCCACTACGATGGATATCAATTTGTAACTCTTCCAGTGAAAAATAATCCCTTACAATAGATTTTATTTGCAGAGCTTTGCCTTCATTAACGCATACAACGAACAATGTTTTCATTTTTTATATTTATTCATATATTTTACTCCACATGGATTCCTGAGGATCTAGACAGAGAGTGTTAGGTGAAAAATGAAAAAGATCTGAACATTGGTATTTGGACTCAAAATGTTAAGAAATGGATCATTAAATTCAAGAAAGCATACTCTAACAGAATATTGGTCAAGGCAAATCCACTGAAACTCAATGCTACTCCTTCTAGCAGAACACATTGTATCAGACTATGAAATCACTCAGTGTGTGCTTTCAATTGTGTGCATATGTGAGGGCAAGCGTGGTGAGCCTGCAGCCCAACATTCAGTGTGAACCCACAGTACATAAGCACAGATGCAAGTCTGCTTGAACTCTTCACAAAGAAGTGCAGATGTTTACGGTCAAGTCAAAGTTAAGTCAAAAGCTGAGTCTTGAGTCAAAAGCTTTAGCTTGAAAAAATGTGCTTTCTGTGCAATTAACACAAAAAAACTAAAGACAATGATAAGAGAATTGTTTCGTATACATGTGTTTTAGGTTTGATCTGAATTATGTATTGAAGGGAACTCTAACAGCTCTGTGCTAATGATAAATAATATTTTGCTGAGTTGAGGTATCAGTCAAATGATGAATGCTCTGCTTTCACTGAAAAATATATGTTGCATCTTAAATGCAGACAAAATTCCAGCTGTTGATTAAGTCCAGTAAGATTATTTGATGAACGTATACTTCAAATGTAATATGGAATTTAATTTATCTTTCACATAATTTTTCAAAATATCAGGATTTGACAGTTAACTCAGTGCAGTGCTTTACAAACACTCAATACACACCTAACATTATACTAAATCTCAAGGCACATCATGTTTAAACAATGAAAAATAGCCCCATTAACTTGTGTGACAGAATGTTATAGGAGTTTATTTCTAGGGCTTGGCAAATAGCGGCCCTCGGGCCAAACCTGACCTGCCAGTAATAATTTCTAGTCCTCGCCATAATCTGGAAAATATCTTTTATATATGTATTTACCCATTTTTCTTAACAAAACTTTGATGATAATTACAGACAAAGTTAAACGCCTCAGGCACAGCATCATTGTAGGCAGCTGACACCTCCTGCTGCTGCAGCCACTCAATGTAAACCTCCACACCAGAGTGAAGTCACCAAGAGAGGTAGAGACTTTTATTTCTGCAGATTAGGGATGATTTTGTTAAAGAGATACGTCACCTTTTTTTTCTTTTTGAGTCTTGCCTCACTCCTGAATCCATAACTAGCATATAGATACCATTCTTTCAACTCTGTGTGCAGTAACAAGAAAGAGATGGGCAAAGCTTCCTGTGTGTGATTTGACTCATTTTTTTACTGCGTTATGTTACACTATCTTCTACCATCACTGTATTGTCTTCTTCTACTTCTAAACAGAGGCTTTGTTTTGTTGACCTACTTGCCAGCACGTCCGCGGTGGTCTGCGCTAGAGATGTGACATTGGCTAAACGAGTCAAGTCTTTTGAACAGCTCTTTTAAGTGAACGATGAGATCCGATTTACAGTTGTAAGTGAGCTGTTTGTTTGCAAGTCACTTGTAAGAGGAACATTCCTAAATTTGCAGGCAATTTGCATTAACGAATGGCTCGCAAACGCTTTGCCTGTCTCTTTCTTGTTACTGCACGCAGAGTCAAAAAAATGGTGTCTATATGCTTGTCATGGACTTGGGAGTGAGGCAACACAAGAAAAGAAAAAAAAAGGTGGCAAATCCCTTTACGTTATGTCTGATTAACGGAAGTGCTTCTGTAGTTAGAGAGTTTTAAGGCAGATGCGATGAGGGGCGAAAAAAACACTAAGAAACCAAAATGTGCTGCGCAATGATGGAGAAGTTTGTTCCCATAACACAACACCTGATGTTACAGCAGCTAGCATTGAGTGAGCCCTTATTAAAGTAATAATGGGTATATTTTACTTCTAATGAACACAGGGGCGGTTGATCTTTCCCGCCGAACCCTGCTGATGAGAGATTGCTGCAGAAGGGAAATAAAACAGAGCCATAATGCATGGAGTGAGTGGATCATAAGTGATCTGTTATCACAAAAAGCTCAGGAACATGCCTGTATGAACCTCCACTGTGAATTGTCTGTCTGTTTTTTTTTTTTTTTTTTAGTTGCTTTAGACATTTTTTAGTTGCCTTAACTTGGGTTCATATATCTGATGTGAACGACTGCTGGAGTATGCTCACAATTACTAATGTGCAAAAAACATTGTACATTTCCTATATAATGAGTAACACTGATCCACCTTAATTCTCTCTCTGTCTGAGATGCTCTTTTAGCGCTCCCATTTCTTTAATGCCCCCTTCTCACATGGGCAAATCATGTTCTGATTGGTTGAATCAGAACAGAGCTGAGTCGGGGTTTTACTCTGAGATTGAACTACTGATGAAACAATGCTGGGACTTCAACCTGGTATATCCAGGGAGAAGGAGGTGGTTGCAGATGCAGCAGACTTCATTGTGTTGTGCATAGAGGTACTCTGTTTGGCATAAGAAGATATGTAACACACATCGAAGGACATTTAAAACTCAAGAAAAGCATAAAAGGAGCACTTGATGAGCTTGTCTAAACATAAACAGCCATTGTCTGTGCTTTTAGGTTGAGAATGACATAAAAAAAGACCTTATTTCATTGACAAGACATCAACCATTTTGCAGCTGAAAAATATCTTGAAGTTTTTCTAAAGGAAAGGTGGTATTTTGAGGATTGCTACATTCAAAAATCAAATAAACAAATGCATGATAAATCTATGTTATCCCTATTCTTCAGAGCAGGCATGCTGAACAAGTAGGCTACCCCTGGCTCATAAGGCCCACGAGTAACACCACAGCTGCACAGTTCTGTAGATATTATTCAGTAGAGCTGGAGATCACACTGCTATGATTGATGCAAACACCATGACAAACTCAAAGGAATCAACAAAGTATGTATAGTCAATTTCCCGAGATGATGTCTCTATTTCTGAAAAAACAAACTTTCTGTTACATATCAACACATTTTAAAACGTTGTCATTTTGGACCAGATATTAAATAATCTTACTATATATGGTTTTTCTTTTCATTTTTTCAGAAAGAACTGAAGAGCTGGAAGCAAGTGAAAAAAAAGTCTGATCACAGCAAAACTAGATAGGTCAACTTTAAAGAAATACACCCCCCCCCAACAAAAAAAAAAAAAAAAGAAAAGAAAAGAAAAAGTCATTTCTGACACAATATTTCTACCTCAGTAAAGGTATTCATTTGAGGATTATGGCTTTATTTATTCATTCTGTCCTTAAAATTCTAATAATCACAACACATTTACTTCAGAATAAAAAGCCATTTCATGTATCTAATTTTAATGCTGTTCATACCTCTCTCTGTATTTGATACATCATCAGTTTCTTATTAATAAAGTTAATTTATGTATTTTCTGTGTGAAACAATCCATTTAAGAACAATGTCTTACCTGTCACTTTAAGTTCTGTTGTTCGCCGCACCAATCTAGATCCATATTGTAACTCACAGGTGTAGTTCCCCCCGTCACCCTCCTCCACCTCAGGAATCCAGATGTGTGTTGTGTTTACTGTTACTGAGCCCCTCCACTCTACCCGCTCACACTCCTGACAGAAGGTATAGAGATCACGTTAACATTACTCAGGACTTTGTGACCATAACAATGCTCTTATGTGTGCATCTTACCTTATACCATGTCATCTGTGGCTGCTTGTATGGAGCCAAATAGTCTTCTATATCAGGACAGGTGATCATCTTGCTGTGGGTTATCTCAGCTTTCTCTAGGTGGCGGATGTTGCTGCTGAAGCATTTCCCCACATCACTCTCCTCCACAGTCATCGACATGGACACTTTCATGCAATAAGTGGAGTTCCTGAACAGGAAAAAAAAAAAAAATCCTACAATTATTTCATCACTTTACTCTTATGGAACACAGACTTTTCTTACATTGTAGTATGCAAAGTTTCTGAAGCAGGAGGCCCCAAAAGGGGAAACAATCAAATCTTAATCTGTATTTGTTACTTAAGTCAAATGCTTTATCCAAAGGGACAATCCAGTTGGATCAAGCTTTTGGTAAGCATAACCTACATGAGTAAGAAACAAGCTTAACAAAAGACAACTTTGACATTTGTTTACTTATCATATTGAATGTTACTTTAAGGGTAACACAGTAACAATGAGTTTTGGTTTTAGCTTGTTGAGACTCAGAAGTAAGAGCCACTTTTAATCTTTAAGTACTGGGCAGACCATTTGTCACTAAGGTGGGTATTGTGTTAAATTAAGGTCCCTCTTATATTTCAGCAGCAATCTGGCACTGAAGAAGAGTGTAAGATACAATGTCAACTTATATCTGCTGATTTTCAAAAAGTGTGTTAAAATTAAACTTTATTAAGATGATCTGTCTTTTGTCTGCCTGAGCCCTTTTACATTAACAAGCCTCTTTTGCCAACAAGCTTATCCTACCATGCCACTCCATAGAAAAGAAAGGGGTTAATCAATCTCAGACAAATTTTAAGGATAAAGACAGAAATGACATCCATTTGAAATTGCAGTATTTAGCCATGTACTTAAAGTGCTCTTAAAGAGCACAAAAACTCAGCCAAAGTGAAGATATCATCAAAGACATGGAAAACTTTCCTACTGTGCAACTTTGGAAATTCTCTAGAAAAAATTCTGGATCCACATCACACCACCAAATTTGTATTCCTCCTTCCAACATTTTATTAAAATGTTAAAATGTTAAATGTAAAACTTAATAACCAATAGATCATTCTGTCCTTGTGTTTCCAAAGTAGATGAGCATATCTTTAGGAAGTGTTTGTTAATAGAGCAGTTTCTCAATATTTTTTAAGAAATTCATTGTGCTTCACTGTCCTTGGATCACAAACTCAACCCAGATTTTCTCCCAAGTGAATTGGACAGTAGTGTAATATGAGTAATTTATAGTGGTTAATACTGGTGGACACTTAAAAAGGCATTTCTGCCATCAATATAAGATTATGGGCCAGCTCTACTAAAGGTTTGCATGTATAAAAACACATGCAAACTTGATAGCGCATGCAAAGCTGATCTACTAACAGGGTGCAGCGAGGATTGCGTCTGTCAATGAGCAAAATAGCACGTGCAGTCCATTTAGCGTGTTTGCCTTCATAACTAGAAAAGCACTCCAAAAGTGCAGACCTCTGCTAAGCAGCTCAGTTCCACCCATAAATTGTGATTTCCGCCCAACATTATAGTCCTATGTTTATTTTATACGCACATTGTGGAATGAAAAATATCAATCTGCAAGAAGTGTGATTATTGTTGATATAAATATCATCCAATAGTTAGACCTAGTAGTGGGTCTTGTAATTTGTTGACTGAACCAATTTGCTGCTGCTTGTACAAGTGTTGGTGTTGTGCGCAGCGCAGCCCTTCCAGTGGGTGATGTCGCCAGTCTGTTGGTCGGAGCAAAATCACGGCACTTCAGTGCGCGGTGCGTTCGCTCTATGTGGAATTTGGGGGTTAGGTTTTTACACTCACACACACACACAGACTTCTGCTATGATGGACTATTTCCGTATTGACATTATCAGCAGCCTTGTTTCAAGTGATTAACAGGCACATCTGGAGGGACTGCGAGCGAGCAGAGCTGCCGTGTATGTTTCTATAACGTTAATAGGCTCACACTAATGTTACTAGTAGTTGTGTGTTGTAGAGGGCTGGGATGTTTTTTACAATTTCAGGAGAGTCTGCTGTCTTAATTTATCTTAGAAACCAAGGCTCCAGGAACAGCGCCGGGCTTTCTCCATTGGCAAAACTTTTCTTCCTCGCCACTATATCTGTGAGGAGAAATGGCTGCACAGCTTTCAGTGCTGATTGGCTGATCGCCGTGCTGTGGCTCTGCGTGTAACCAGAACATGTAACCAATCAAATGGTGCTTTGGGTGGGACAAAATACTGCCCAGTGTTAAGTTACGGGATTTCATTATAAACTTCAATGTTTTTTTGTGTCATCAATCTGGATCAGATCAGCACCAAAATTTAATGTCTTCTTCTTTGGACCAAACCACACCTCAAATTTTCATGTAAATCCACCCAGTAGTTTTGCCTAATGTTGCTAACAGACAAACAAACAAACAAACAAACAGACGGACACTGGCGAAAACATTACCTCCTTGGCTGAGGTAACAATATGGAGAATACATGCAGATGATCAGAACGCGTAAAGGAGGAGATGCAAATGAAATCATGTAGCACCTGCAATGTGGTTTATTAAACCCAAAAATGATTGCGCTCTGTGTTTTTGCATCTAAATTTAGCACGTTTGAAAGGCAGGTGCAAATTGGCACAGGACAGAGAGAGAGAGAATCTTCCATGTGCGTGTCAACATGTTTGGACTGTCATAAACAGCATTAACCAAATATTTTCCATCATTGAATTTTTTGATGAATGACGGAAAGATTTGGAGGCTGTTTGTCATTATGATAGACTGGAAAAAGAGGGACGATCCAGTGTGCCATCATACTCATGCAGACACACATGTAAAGTAAAGCCTCTCTGTTTTGTGCTCTTGATACATCGTGGAAGAGGCCCTTGTACAAAAGATCCCCTTCAATAATCACACTGTTTGTCACTCAGAGCTGACTGCGTCACACCCCTGCGTCTTTCTTCAGTGAGCAGCTCTTGTTGCCACAGCCTGAGGGTAAATCCATCCGATGCTGCACTATTTTACCCAGATGTGTTTTGTTTAATAAATAGTAGCGACATATCATCTATCTAGCAATTCTAGTTTTGAGCTGTGTGCTTTTCACAGATCTCCTAAATCGCGTTTCTTCTAGCAACTCAGAGATGTCTCGGCTGGAGTTAACCAGTGTGTTTATTTGCCTCAAACTGCATGGCTTCAAATTTCATTTTTCGTTTACATCCACTCTGCTCTCCCAAACTCTTCATGGTGACAGCTGGTATCACACACAAAATCCTCCTTTGAAGGGGGCGGTTTGCACCACTTTTGCGCCTGCTATCAATTGCATATGCAGTCTTAGTAGATCACCTGCAACACGCCCACTAATGGAACGCACAATTTTTTGAGTGGACACACAATTTTTCGCTCATTATTTGGGATCTTAGTAGATCTGGCCCTACTGTATGTGTGTGACTAAATGAATTTGCAGTTGCTGCATAATCAACAAAAGACAGGAACACAGCATTCATTTGTATGACACATGAGCCCAATATACTGTCATTACAGAAATTTACAAACATGACGAATTGCTTCCCTCTGTATTTTGATTTTGATTTTTGTGACATAACATGTATATAATATGTTATGTTGTGGGTTATTGTCCATGATATGATGATATCTTGAGCCAAAATATAAACTGGTTAACTTTGTGTAGATGATTATGATAGAATTGATTTTAAAACTTTATCTTTGATTATGGATCAATTCAAGCTGATTGTAGTATATTTGTGTATGTCTGCATGTGATTTCCAAAGTTCACCTCCAGACAAAAAGACCACATTGATTTTTCGTCTATCTCACCCTAAACACACAGACACATCCCCACACATAGACACACACACAAAAAAACACATATAGACACACAGACAGACACACTTACCTATTGTCCCCTAACCTAAACTTCCCATCTAAGTGGATCTAAACCACTTATCCCATCAGTGTGTGTGTGTGTGTGGGTGTGTGTGGGTGTGTGTAGGTGTGTGTGTGTGTGGGCATGCATGGGTGTGTGTGCATGTATGTGCTTGTGTATAAGTGTGTATTTCTGTGTGTTTATTTCAGGGGACACAGGGACTCTTTTTAGCCACTGACCTGACTGAACTCAGACCACTGAGCATTGAACATGAGGCCTTAAGAGATTTTTATCCATTCATCCATTCATCTCTCAGCTTCTTTCCTCCTAAATCTACTAGGAGCCTACAGCTCTTTGTTTCCTCTCTGGGAGATTTAGATACCATTTGCTATTTGCTTCGGTGACTCTTCATCTCTTTCTTACTCAAGTCATTAGGCTGTTTATAAGCCCATCATGATTTAAATGCATTAATTTAATTTTAGGTCTGCACATTTCTTTCTTTTATTTCTCTGTGGAAAGGTGTTTCTGTCTAGTTTACATGGCTGGCACAATGTTGGCAGTTCAAAACATTGACCAACATAGTTGCTCTCTGGAGTGCTCATTGACCTAAGTGAATGCATTTAGGAAACACTTAGTACTGAAGTCAATATGTTAGCTAATGTTACTCAGAGGGAGATTTTCTTTGTTTCCTCACGTGCACTATTTTGACCCTTTTTACTTTACTACTAGTTTTAACACATTAATAATGATGCAATCTAGGGGAAAAAAGCAAGGCAGCAATTTGTTTGAACCATGCTAATCACAATCAAAATCAAATACACTGCTTGCTATAATATACCTTCTAGTGTGATATGGCAAAGTTGTAATGGCATCTTCTTGCAATTTATTGAAAAAAAGTAACAAAAGCATTGCGTAGTTAAGTGGCTTCTTTAAGTGTTTGTACCCAAAACCATATCTGTTCTTCAGCAATCAAAGATTGCCTGATGCAATGATTTCATGCAATCTAATAATGGAAAAATTACTGATATGAAAAAGTTTAAAAGGTAGAAAAGATAATATTGAATTAAATTACATCTCTTTTATGGGGAAAAAGTTCCATTTTTTTTTTTGGTTCTTCTCTTCTCTGAGAGTGCTCGAACTATGATATGTGATGCTTGAGGCTTGTAAGCACTTTATATAGTAAAATGCAGACAGAGGAAAACTACTGGGCATCAATATCTCAAAAGCCAGCAGACTACAATTTATTTCATTGGAAATTACAACAAAATAAACACAGTGCTTGCTAAATTGATGACAATGAATTGCAAGACAGTCAACGCCACAAATACTGTCTACTGGACTTCCTCAGGGCAGCCTGTTGTTTCGCATTTTATGCTTCATCGTTGGAAATAATAATAATTTCATGCATCAGGACCTGTGATGTACTGAAAAGTCTTGCCCAAGGACACATTGCCATGTGCCGCCCAGAGCTGGGCTTGAACCTGCAACCTCCCGATCACTGACCAAGCACACTATTCAGCTGCGCCACCAACACCCCATGGACTCAGCTGTTCTTTATTATATTTGGTCTTTAAAGGAACACTCCAACATTTTTTTGTTTTTCGTGTCTTGTCTCCTTTCTGAGTCCATGCCAAGAAGGTAGACACCAATCTTTTGAATGTGCATCGAGTAACAAGGAGGAGACAAAGATCGGCTACTGCTAGTTGTCAGATAACTCTAGATGGTCCTGTGTGCTTATTGTATTTTTACTGATGGTGTGATGTTATCTTATGTAGTTTAGACTAAGACTAGAAAAGCCCTCAGAGAGCGCAGACCTCCGCCAAGCAGCTTCGGTCCACTTTGGCGAAAATGGTCCTATCTGGCAATGTTAAAGAATCCTTTAAAAAATTCCTGGATCCAGACGGTGATCCAGATCACCCCCAAAATTTAATCAGTTTTTCCATATCCCATTTCCGACAATTCCTAAAAATTTCATCCAAATCTGTTCAGAATTTTTCAAATTATTTTCAACACAAACAAACAGACAGACAGATAAATGCCGGCAAAACATAACCTCCTTGGCTGAGGTAATAAGTACTTTATGTAATTTTGAAAGAAATACTTTCGAAACTAAGCTGCAAGGCACATGCACAAACCTGCACGAAAGTGCTTCTCAGCAGGTTAACAAAACAAAGCCTCTGTTAACGAGTAGAAGAAGATTGGTAAATTATGGCTGACTTTATGAGAGAGGAGGAGGATGATTTTTTTGGGACTGATGAAGATCCACAACCTCACCTATTTGAACTAAAATATATGGAGGAGAAACTACATGTTTTAGAAGCGGAGCCTGCACAACGAGAAGCTGAGGCAGTGGAACAGCCTGGGGCTGAGGGGAGAGTCAGAACCAGCATGGACTGGTGGTGTATATGTGGGGCTTGCCAACCTATGGCGACAAGGAATGAGTGCCTCTGCTGTACTGAGTGGGATCTGGTGCTGTCATCGATGGGGAAGAGGAAAGTACACAAAGAGGCTGTATCATGACAAATGATGCTTTTCCAGCTCTTGTGAATCCTGCAGTTGTTTAAATATTTTTCATCTTCCCAAAATAAGCTGGAAAAAACACCCAAGGCATTCCGGACATAACGAACAGTTGTCCGTAGAGTAAGTAAATATTAAAGTTATAAAGATGCATGGAGAACATATTTTTGTACTTATCTTCTTTACTGTTTGTCTGACACCAAGTGATGGGATGACCATGTTCTGTAAGAACAATCTCATTGTTTTGGTGCTGATTTCTAGTCTCTCATAGTAGTTGTCCTGTGGAAAATGCTCTGAGCAAGCTAACATTCTTGACTGCTTCTTGTGGGGTGTTGGGATCAATGTTCAGAACACCTAACCATTGTTTCATCTGCTCGGGATTTCTGGTTGGAATTGAGTGAAAAAAAGATGTGATCCTGTCTTCTGCTTCTTGTCACAACTCTGAACAGCACACGTACGAGGCCTCTTTGAAAAGTTCTGATTTATAAAGCTCTCAAAAAAGTGTTACAGTGTCCAATAAACTCCTTCAGTGGTCTACAGCACAAACTCTTCTCCGTTTTCTTCTTCTGCTTCTTCCTCTGCTGTTTACTGGCATGCATGCGCCCTGTGGCTTAGTTTCATAAGTATTTCTTTCAAAAATTGCATGAAGTGCTAATCTTAGTCTAAAAATAGATAAGGTAACACCAGGCAATCAATAAAAAACATACAATAAGCACACAGGAACATCTAGAGTTATCTGATGGCTGTAGACAAAGCCAGGCTAAAGCATTACCCATATACACCCAGCGTTTGAGCTAAGCTAACTAGCGGCTGCTGATCTTTGTCCGTCTCTTCCTTGTTACTGGACACCAATTGAAAAGAATGGTGCCTACCTTCTTGTCATGGACTCGGGAAGGAGACAAGACTCAGAAACAAAACAAAAATGTTGGAGTGTTCCTTTAAAGGGAACCCTGACTGTGAAGACAAATAGTCATAAATATGCTCTAATCTTTATCTAATACTAGAATGTATTAATTGTTAAAAAAGCACGAAGAATTGTTATTTCTTTAAAAATCGCAATTTTTGTAACCTGCAGACACCGCCATTGTTTTACGAGCGCAATGCATGCCGGATGGATGACACAAGCATGAAGACATTCTTGAGGAAATGCCATAGGCAGGAGACGCTTGGTGTTCTTCTGCGAGGATGTCCACAACTCGCTCCTGCAGATGTAGCTGATGGCGAACCATCGAGCATGACCACGATCACAGAGGAAGCTGACGACGAGTCTGTAGACTTACGGACAGATGTGTTGACTGATTCATCTGCAGGAGTGAGTTGTTGACATCCTCGCAGGAGAACATCCAGCGTCTCCTGCCTATGGCGTTTCCTCCAGCGGACTTCCCTCGTTTACCCAAGGGCATCTTGTCTGTTTGTGTGAGAAAACTGTAGGCAAGGCATTTGGCTTTAGTCTATGTTACTAGCAGCACCTGTGAGCTCTTTCAGCAGCTTGGCTCGGCTAAACGCATCAAATGCATCTGGAGAGAAGTGGCGAGAAAGAAGCCATGGGTCCTTTAGAAGTTGTGTACGCCCACAAGCAATTTCCCACTCCTTTCTTCTCTTCTTGTTACTGGTGAAGCTGTGTAGACTCACATAATTCCCCTTGTTTCCCTTTGACTGAAAATTGCACCCAAAAATAGCACAATGTGGCATTATTATGGTATTCTCGCTCATGATAGCCAGTGATTAAACGTAGTGGCTCGGCACAGTGCAGCCCTATAACGTTATCAACCCAGCATGCATTGCGCTAGTAAAACAATGGCTGCGTCCGTAGGTTAGAATATGTGTTATAAATTGCGATTTTTAAAGAAATAACAATTCTTCGTGCTTTTTTAACAACACATTCTAGTATTAGATAAACATTAAAGCATATGTATGACTATTTGTCTTCACAGCCGGGGTTCCTTTTAAGGGCGCACTCACAGTAACAATTCTGTGCTGTGTTTAAATGCATTTCCCCCCAAAGTCTGTTTCATTTGCATAATATCAGTGCTCAGTGCCATGCTTAAGGGTGTTTAACTTCCCTGACCCAGGCATGCTTGAAGGAAGCGAACTTTGGCATGGCACACTTGCTTATGTACAGGCACATGCACAGGCTAAACTACTCCTCACAATAACAGCTATTCACCAGTGAACCTTGGATCAATTTTTTTCTATGTTTGCATGTTTGTATTTTTAATCCTGTGTGATCGGACTATGTCATATTAGGTGAAAATAAATCCAAGGCAATAATACATTTATTCGACTCACACAGACACCATGTGATAAAAGTAATCAGTCTTAAAAGCACCTCGACTTTTTTTGGATGCTCATTTTTCCTTTTCATTTATAGTCTGTTAGCCTTTTGCTCTACTCAAACTGTAGTTGTGTTTGAGTTTGTAATAAAAATATATCTCTTTCGATATAAATGCAATTAAAAGTATGTTTTTACTCCAACTTACATTCCTTTTCCTCATTTTTACATTAATTGTTCTCCACACTGCCTCCTCCTGGTGCAGTTTACCAAAGTCTGATGATTTTTAAATATTCCTTAGCTTTATATAAATTATTACAAATTTGGTTATGAGATTTGTGTCTCTCAATAATTAATTATCACATCAGCTGATCTGCATGTGAAAGGGAATTATTGCTGATGTGAAAAATGCAGAAACCAAAAAAAAAAAAAAAAATGAGGAAAGAGAGAGAGAGACTAATAAAAAAGGAGAGAGAAGAAATACCCTGACAGAATTGGCCATAGATATGGATATGATGCAGTAAAGGTTCATATTTAATAATAAGAAAAAAATCATTTAAAGTGAATCCTCAAGAAGAGATCAGCAGATGCCTTACTCTGGCATCTCTCTGTATATAACTGATAGGGTGAGATATCACTCCTACACTTGATAATCCTAAAGTGGTGGAGTGTTTGGAGGGCTGTGTTTGACCAAAATTACTCAGAAAATGAAACAGAGAGTAAAGTTTTATCTGGCTCTCTGTATTGCTCTGTGTATGCATGTGTGTGAGAGCAAGTGCAACAGATGAGAGACAGACTGTGGTTGTGTAGGCCACCAAATTGGAGATGGCTGGGTTCTGCATGTGTGTCTCAAGTTTAGCTGTTATGAGTTAAGCAAGAGCCCCCATTACTCAAAAGAAAAAAAAAAAGCACACTTCATGGATTTTACGTGATCTGTGTACGCTCTTTATTCCTGCCGATCATCAACATCCATTCATTTGCTTTATTTTCCTGCACATTGTCTCCTCTGTCTGCTTGTGTGTTTCGACCGAAGTTGCCTATACTGTGGCTACCACAGTTAAGGTCACACCAACATCCCTAACATTTTGTCCATGATAAGGATCCAGGGTACAACTCCAATCTGAGTCAACGGCTTAAGGAAAACAGGACTTTCATTGTTCATCACATCTACTGTTTTCTATTTTAAGTATGGACATATCTCTCCAAAATATGTATTTTTATATAATAGAGACAATTTCAATTTACTGAAGCATTTCTGTCAGTAGGTGGTGACTTTGTTTAATGAGGTTTATCCATCCACCCATCCTTCCATCCATTCATCCATCCATTGTATTACGCTTATCTTAACTTATCTTATCTGGGGCAGTGGAGGCAGCTGGGGGAGGGGGGGGGGCAACTGAATTAATGTATGAGTGACGTCATTGTATTTTTTTTCCCTGCTGTATAGCACATCGCCACTCACTAGACTGCTGACTGGCTGCCATAAGCTACACACAAATAAAACATTAAGAAGTTCTAACAAATTCAAATATATTAATTTTTTTTCTCCATAAGGAGGACAATTCACCACATGACAAAGGCAGATTAGAACAACTATGACTACGTCCAGGGCTTCTAAAACTGATGCCTCCACTGCACTTCTCCAGAGCCAGACACCATGGCTTTGGGTTGTGTGGATATGAGCCTGGGTTTTGCTTGTCCAGGAGGGAGGGGGCATCTCAAAATTGTTGCGGGCTACAAAAGTCTTAACTTTGTCAACGAGCCGCTGAACTGAATCACCCTCCCAAAGTGCCTGCTGCACGTGTTGACGAAGAACTCTGATGCACTCCAGAGCTGTGCGAGCGGTGGAAGTTTGTTCAGCCTTCGGGTCACTGCCTCAGAAGGCCCGAAAAGAGCTTCCCTACACACCAAGCCAAAATACATCCTCGCTTGTACAATCCGGAGATCTTGGCCCGTGTCTCACCCCTCATTGTCCTGTCTTGCTCCAGTGTCTTAAGTGTCTGCAGGTGTGTCAGGTATACAGTGATTACTCAGGAAATGGCTGTGGTGCGGATAAATGGACTTGAGCTTATATAGCGCTTTTCTAGTCTTTGACTACTCAAAGCTGCTTTACACCGCAGGTCACACTTACCCATTCACACTCATTCGCTCTCACATTCGCTCACTGATGGTTCAGAGTTCTATGTTAGTTATCCGTCAGTATCAGCTAACACTTTCACGCCCTTTCACGCCACACCACTGACACAGCAGTGGGAGCAACTTGGGGTTAAGTGTCTTGCCCAAGGACACATCGCCATGTGTTGCCCGGAGCTGGGCTTGAACCTGCAACCTCCCAATCACTGACCAAGCGCACTATCCAGCTGCGCCACCGACGCCCCGGATGCACCATCGAGTTGGGCATAGCCCAAGGACGTTGCACACCACGTCCCTCGCCACCTCCTGCAGTACGAGGTCCAGTGCGTGGTTACTGCAGTGGATGTAGGGGGATTCTGGACACTCTGTTTTTAGTTTCGCCTGAACACCATTTACATGCCCGGACATATTGGACACACCATCAAAACAGTATCAGTGCAAGCGTTCCATGGGTAAATTCAAATGGAGAAAAATATCTTTAATGCATGAAACCAGCGTTTCTGCTGAAGAGTCGGGTGCACTGTAAAATCCAAGAAACACAATCTCTGCTGTTAAATCTGAATCCACAAATTGCAAACCGCAGGAGAATTGCTCACATGCACTAATGTCTGTAGTTCCATCTGCTGTAAGTCCAAAGAAGGAACAGGGGGGAGTCTCAGAGATGATTTCTCGCTGTATGGCATGAGCAAACATTTCAAGGATTTCATTCTGGATTGTATCCGACATCCAGTTATCTCTCAGGCTCTCGGTAGTGGGTGCTTCCTTTCCAGCATAAGCTGCCATAGGACACCGTCGCGATGACTGTGCCCTCTGAATGGCATCCCCTCTTGGCCCAGGAATTTAATGGATCTAAATAAAAGTTCCAACATGGTCCTGACAGTATTTTGATCCTGAGCTGCTAAATCAGAAAGGATAACACTGATAGGAGTTGTTTTCAGTGTAGCTAATCAGAATGCAGGTCTGGCAACTCGTGATGAGCAAACTTTTCTCTTGCTTTTTTCCAGTTGCAAAAGCCGCTCTTAACTAATGAGCTGTCACTGTGAGAGTGCACTAATAATTCCTTCTCCACTGCTTGGTTGCAGGTAAAGCAGAGTACACAGTCTGTTTCTGAAACATAATAATAATAATAATGATAATAATAATAATAATAATAATAATAATAATAATAATAATACATTTTATTTGGAGGCACCTTTCAAGTCACCCAAGGTCACCTCACAGAAGTAAAAGCATAAAAGCATAAGCAATCACAAACATTATCAAAACAAAACATCAACATAAAACAATGTCCAGTTAGAGGGAATATGCCAGTTTGAACAGGTGAGTTTGGAGTTGGGATTTGAATGAAGTTATGTAGTCTGACTGTCTTATGTGTGGGGGGAGGGAGTTCCAGAGTCTGGGTGCTGAGCAGGTAAAGGCTCGGGCACCCATGGTACTGAAGCATGATGCTGGGGTGATTAACAGTCCAGCAGAGGTTGAGCGGATGGTGCGGGAGGAAGTGTATTCATGAAGGAGGTCACAGAGGTAAGTGGGGGCTAGGTTGTGGAGAGCTTTGGAGGTGAGGAGAAGGTTTTTGTAGTGGATGCGGTATTGTACAGGGAGCCAGTGAAGTTGGATGAGAACAGGGGTGATGTGGTCAGATGATTTGGTGCGGGTGATGATCCGGGCAGCCGAGTTCTAAATGAGTTGCAGTCTGTTGATGACTTTGGTGGGGAGTCTGGTGAGGAGGGCGTTGCAGTAGTCGATGCGGGATGTTACAAATGAGTGGACCAGGATCTGGTGCTGGATTGGGACAGTGATGGGCGGAGTCTGGAAATGTTGCGGAGGTGGAAGAATGCGGTCCGGGTGATGTTTTGAATATGAGGTGCAAATGAGAGGGTGCTGTCCAGAATGATGCCGAGGCTCTTGACTTGAGGGGAGAGGGGTACAGGGAATCCGTTGATGGTTATGGGTGGAGCTGGGGTGTGTTGTGATATGGTGAGAGTGGATTTGGAGCCGATGAGCAGGGCCTCGGTTTTATTGCCGTTTAGCTTCAGGAAGTTCCTACTTATCCAACTCTGGATGTCTTAAAGGCAGGTGATGAGGGAGGTGGGAGGGATGGCAGCGGTGGGTTTGGAGGAGATGTAGACCTGTGTGTCATCGGCGTAGCAGTGAAACTGGATCCCATGGTGACGGAGGAGTGTGCCAAGGGGGAGGAGGTAAATGATGAAGAGAAGTGGACCCAAGAAAGACCCCTGGGGGACACCACGTGCAACACCAGAACACCCAGACTTGTAATGTAACATAATGTAACCATCGACATTTTTCAAACCACCCTCATTGGAACGATCTCTCAAAACTTTCCGAGCCAAATCTTCTTCCAGGAAATTTTGGTTGACAGGGCTCCTCATTGTCTCTGCCACTGGGGACACTGTTCTTCCCAGCATAGGCAGAGTTGGCACCAACGGGCTGTTGTTTCCCGCAGCCCCCACTGATGTCTCCTGGCGAGACTGGCTGTGCTAAGGTGATTAACTCTTCTGTAGCAGGAGTGACTTCGGTTTCAGCTGGTGCAGTGTTGTTGTTTTCACCGTTGTCATCCTCAGTAACATTCGTTTTTTTTTTTTTTTTTGTTGGAAGCATTACTTGTGAAAAAATCTGATATTCTCTTCTGTGTGCTATCTCTTGTCATTGTTGTTTGAATGTGAAGAAGCAGCTTCTTGGTGAGGGAGGAGTCTCCACAACAAGCAATTTAAATTTTTTATTTTTTAAAAATATCTTTTTCCACACCTCTTCTACACATACTTTTTTATATTTTTATATTTTTTTTATTTAATTTTTTAAGTTTACAGTCAATGCTAAATGTAAGATGCTACAGCCTGCAGCCACCACCAGGGGATCTGCAGCCCCGGCAGCACCCCCCTTCCCATGCTAGTGGGTCTGGGTCTCTCTTGGGGTCCCCTCCCTGTTGGGTGTTCCCGGAGGGTCTCCCCAGGGAAGCGACCAGGAGTCATCTTAACCAGATGCCTGAACTACCTCAACTGACTCCTGTGAAGGATGAGCAGCTCTACTTTATGATCTC
The DNA here is from genome assembly GCA_037902135.1 of Cetoscarus ocellatus. Classification (NCBI taxonomy): domain Eukaryota; kingdom Metazoa; phylum Chordata; class Actinopteri; order Labriformes; family Labridae; genus Cetoscarus; species Cetoscarus ocellatus. The sequence goes on from JBAMNC010001563.1 coordinate 92,703, forward strand.
TCCTGATATCTATGCTACTTGACTTATCCCTAAGGCTAAGTCTGGAAAAAAAAGAAATCTCATTTCCACTACTTGTATCTGTGATCTCATTCTTTCGGTCATTACCCAGAGCTTATGATAGGTAAGGGTTGGAACAAAGATGAAATGGTAAGTTGGAAGTTTTGCCTACCGGCTAAGCTCCCTCTTTACCGCAACAGTCCAATTCAACATCCGTAACACAAATGCTGAAACGAAACAACTTGTCTATCTCTTGGTCCACTTTACCCTAACTCGTGGAGGTGAAAATTCTCCATTATCCAGCAGAGATCCATGGCCTCAGACTTGGAGGTGCAACCCTCATCCTAGCCACATTCAGATCTTTAGACCACAACTTCTGGCCGCCCCATCCACAATGAAGGTTCTGAATACGGACCACTCAGACTCCATGCCCTTAACCTCCCCCAGAATGTGGGAGGAATTTTCATGGAGGTGGGAGTTAAAATCTCTCGATCTCCAGGAAAACTCCTACACTGAGGCATCCAGACAGTGTTTGTGAGTATCCCCACACCCCCTGGCTGGGCGCCTCTGACCCTGGTCAACTCCTCAGTAATGGAGCATCCAGCCCCTCTCAAGGAGCATGGTTCCACTCACACCCCATGTTCCAAAAACCAGTGTGTGCTGCCGGTCTCCCTTTATGTCTGCCCCTGGTCTACATTGCAACCGACTCTATCCTATCCCCCCTATGCCTATCACTGCAGGTGGTGAACGCACAGGATGCTGGTTCCGTGTTGTTCTTTTGGGCATGAAGTGTGGCTGACCACCAGATGCCCACCATCGAGCATCCCCCAGGTCTGGTTCCAGGGGATGCCCTTGTTTCTCCATTCCAGGTGAGGTAACTAAACAAGTGGGCGACCAATTGGGAGATCCTCAACTGCATGTGTAATTTACAAACAAACTTGCTTTTAAGGGATGGATGGATTTTATGTTTGCACATAGTCTTATATACTGTTACTTTAATGTTATTGTTTGATGCCTTGATTGAACTAATGCACATAAAACTAAGAGAAACGGAAAGGGTAAAACGAAAATAGCTTCTTCTAATTTTGTCACGGCTGTCCTTCCACTTACCTTTAAAAGCCTTTATAAGCCTTTGTCATTGTCCCCTGAGCACACAAAAATATACACGCACACAAACCTATAAATGCATACAAACCTATAAATGCGCACAAACACACCCTCTCTCTAACACAGAAACAATATACATAAAACTAGATGATGAAAATAACATCCATGTAAGCAACGTCTTTTGAATAACTCATTAAAAGCGCGACTTCAGTTACACTGCAACGTAAACACTGTGTCAGAAGCATTTAGCGCATGCTGTGCACTGTTTACACATGCAGATGGTGTGTCTGTGTGGATGTTTATTCATTTTGTGACCTGTTCAGAATTTATCAGAACCATTCATTTCACAAAATGGCCTTTTACTTCAAGACATTAGGCTCTGTAATGTCTTATACCCACAAGAGCTGTACATTTCCTTCTGTGGTGTTAAGACAGAGATGATGTTATTGAGCTAGTAAGGCTTCACCCATTGCCAGTTACCTGCTGGGTACACCACTACAACCCAACTGTAAATGTAACTGAGATAGAAAAGAAGACCATGTGGTGGTTAATTCTACATTTTTGAAAGACTTAACCTTTTTGAGTACATTGCACACCTACAACAATTACTTTCAAAATCCTTGCGTATAAAACATAAGGGGATAGTTTTGTGGGCTGTGGGTGTCTGATATCAAAGTTTGTGTTTTGATAGTATCCTTCATCATATTTTTCACACCAGAATATGCGTTTTGGTGCCCCCCCTTTTTTTTAAAAAAATCAAAACTCCAGTGGGTGACTTGCCAGTGGACCTTTATCTCATTAGTGTATTTTTCAGAAGTCAAAGTCAGATGTAGAGTTCAGCAGTGGTGGCCCCCGACAAATTTCTCAGGGGGCAACAGTTGTAATGTCGCTAAGTCTCTAAGATGACCTGTTCAATGGGTAAAATAATAATAAATAATATTCAGAAAGCTAACTTTACAGTGTTACATTGTGTTGTTTAATTTGGTTATCCTGTTCAACCACTAGATGGCAACACAGGGCATAAAATGTTCATACTGTACAGTATTTTTGTATAGCTATATCAAGTTAAATGTCTCAAACATAATACCTTTGGTTCCAAAATAAAACACTTACTTATTGGGCGCTTCCATTTCTTTAACCCTTTAATACTATAATTATAACAGGCCACCTGGTCTCTTTTTGTTAATAAATGTGTCAGGAAATGTCCTTCTGAGAAATAAAAGTAAACAATTCTGGCAAGTGTCAATATTATGTTATAAATGCTTCAACAGTGTGTAATGACAAGACAAATAAGGGATTTGAGTTTTCAACTGGTTTATCTTTACAAACAATTGTAAACAGACATGTACATTTTTAACCGAGCAGGGTGCCTGGGCCAATTTCCTGTACATTTGAGAATGGTCACATGCACTCACAGCTCCCTGGGAGCAACTTGGGCTTAAGTGTCTTGCCCAAGAACTTATCACCATTTGTTGCCCAGAGCTAAGCTTGAATCTGTAACTTCCTGATTATTAACTAATCGCACTTTCCAACAGCTTAATGTCGCCGTGTTGCAGCTTAATTCTGCATCCTCCAACATCGAAATCAGTCTGCAGAGTAGTCTCCTGCCTGGCTTTACTGGGCATGTGCAATCCTGAACTCAGTGTTCAATCACCGTGTTAAAATGTTTCGAGTCCAGCTTACACACAGGAATTAAGTTGTATAACTTTCTCAAGCTAAATGGGTTCCTTACTCATATTGATTGAGTTGAATCAACAGGTTATTAAGATTTAAGTAGAGTGCACAAATGTAATTTAAGTAAGAAAAGCTATTACATTTTAGAGTGTTGTACCCTCGACAGCCACCGTACGTAAGTGTTGTGTATCTTAGTCAAAACACTCTGACATATTAACTGGTGGAGCTCTATCAATCAAGCTGTAAATCTCCTTATAAAGGTCCACCTACTCAACCTTAGTGCCATAGATATTCTACTGGACGGTAATATGAATTTAAGTGATGACAGAAAAGACAAGCACAATACATCTTCTTTCTAATGTGGTCCAGAACAAATACATAAAGTTTGGGTTTTGAAATGTGTCGCTTATATTGTAGATCAGATGAGTATGCATACAACTCTGCCTTTATTTGCGTTTTCTGTGCATATTTATGCATGTTCATGAGTCCTTGTGTGTATATATTTATACAACTGTATAAATATATACACATTGTGCTTCCAAGTTTGTACAGATGCCAGGTAAGAGCTTTCACTTCTTTCAAAGCATCTTGTATCTTAACAGCAAAATCTGCTGAAAACAGAGCGATCAGAGGAATCACTTCAGAAGTAAAACAGAAATTTAACTTACAGCTCAGCATATTTCTAAGAATTTTCTCAATCAGTTTTCCACATTTTTAGAAAATTTTGATAAATCCATAGTACTCTAAAAATGCTGTTTTTCATCATGATGCTGGCAGACGGACAAAGCTAAACAGAGGCTCTATTGGTTTCCTTGAATATTCTGGTCAGAATTTCAAGAGGTCTTTGTCTCTTTTCGGGTTCACACTTACTTCCAAAATAGAAACCCTCCAGCCTTATAACTACAGGCACTCTGTACTTTGGCTGACTGCTTAGATTGTTGCACTGTCTGCACGTGTGTGTGTGTTCCTATTATGGCACTCTCTAAAAACTCATATTCCAAATACTTAAAACACAAAATGAACTATAAATTAATATCCAACCAACTTGTAATCCACCATATCTTCCCCGTCAATAAATCACACACACCCTCCATGCAATTACCCTCCCATGATTAGGGCAGGCAGCTGGAGGGTGCATTGAATTATAGCGTTAATAGAGGGGGATGTTGCCTGGCCAGCAGGCAGCATGTTTGTACCTGGACAGAGCTGCAAATTAATTTGACTATCAATCTAACTAATAGGCAGAGAGAGTGAGGGAGGAAAGAGAGGGAGTGGGCATCTGCACGTGCTAAAACATTTACACACAAAAGCAAGCACAAACACATTTCCAAAAAGGAATCAAATTAACACAAATGCCTGGACAGCACACAAGAACCTTCATTTTTTAACATTAATCCAGCCTGATTAGCCCATTGAGATCAAGAGATTTTTTTTCAAGGGAGACCTGACCAAGAATGTCTAGTCACAGAACAAACAAAGACTCACACAGAACATAACAAATAATAATTATAAATAATAAATCCACCAATAGATCCTCAGTTAAAACTGTTGCATACTGAAGACCTGGATTCTGAATTTTTCGCAAAAGAGCTTAGTAAATAAAGATGTGGCAGTCAGCCTTTGCATAAAGAAGTCCTGTTTGCTTCAGAATATTTCGTATGTTGATGAGTAAGAAATCTAAAGTTTGTGATCAGAACATGAGCTTGTTTTATCTGCATTTAGAACAAGTTTCAGCTGAAAATAACTGATCTTGAGCTAAATCGAGCGCATGCTAAAGATTTGCAAATGCTTGTGCCGATGTAGGTGCACAGAAATAACAGTATCAGCATAATAGGGAAAAAATGAATTTGGAATTTTGTTCCAAGGCTATTTTTATAAAACAGTAAATAAGAGTGGCCCAACACCAAGCATTGAGGCACACCATTGTGAATATGTGGAACATTAGAAGTGACACCATCTGACCAAACAGATGGTCCCACATGTAAGATAGTTTGCAAATCATCTGACAGCATGGTCTGAAAACCCCAAAGCCTTTAGCCATACTATCAAGATGTGATGATTAATGGTGCAAAAGGCCTTTGAAAAGTCAATATAAGAAGCTAAACAACATTGCTGTCTGCCCAAGGCCTCAACAACATTGTGAATGACTTTTATGGCAGCAGTGGTGGTAATTTTTTTTCCTGTTTAAAACTTGCCTGAGGAGCTTAGCTCCTTATTATGCTCATGATATGACAATGAAATGGGCAAAGACACACAGTACAACTCACAAGTTGATTAGCTTGTGTTTCACTGAAACACTGTTTCACTAAAACACAAGCTTCTAAGCTTCTGAACCTAAATATCATGTTGATTTTGTCTATCTCCTTTAGCCCAAATTTTTTTATTTTAATGTGGCTGCCAACAGGTCCCAACAGGTCGGACAGAAATGACAAAGATTTTCTTTCCTCCTTTCCCCTCTTTTGTTTACTGTTAAGAGTCTAAGTACTTGTGTAGAGTTATGTTTGGACTGAATGACATCTATACCAATGTGTGGAGAGGAGCTTGTATTCAAGCAACCATTTTGCATTACCTGTCTGTTGTCAGAGAAATGTCCGGAAGTGCAATTTTGCCTTATATGTCCCCTTTAGTTCTCCATTTTAACATCTATTGGCACACACATTATAGACCATTATTAAAGAAACATTATAATGTGAAAATTTTAAACAAAATGTGTTGAAAACTAGGGATGAGATGACTTTACGTAAGATGGTAAATGAAGAAAAAATGTTGCACATATGTAGCAAAATATGCTTGAAAATTTCTGTACTTTTCAGTCGGTTAGCTAAAAGTGAAAAAAAATATATATATATGTATGTCCTCAATGGGGCTGTTATGGGCTAGCTACCCATAGGAGCAGGCTCTGTCACCCTATGAGCGCACAAGAGCCACCTAACCTGGCTACGAAAGGTTCAAGAAGAAGAATAACCCTAGAGTCTGTGAGAGCAGGGGTGCAAGAAGACTCGCTGGCTGATCTTCCAGTAACGACCCTTGGGGCGGAAAAAACAACGAATGAAGGAAGTGGCAATACGATTGAGAAACCAGCAGCTGGACATGTTCTTCAGACTTGTTTTTGTGGATGGGCCAAAGTAACATCAACCAATGGTCTAAAAGTACATCAAGGATGGAAGAAATGCCTGAAGACCTCCAACCCAGGGCCCTGTATTGACCAAATCCTGTCAAAAGGAAGGTTAAATCAGTCGGATGAAACTCAGTGGCAGGAAGAACCCCACAGCCCGCAGAGCATCGGCACCCCACGGGATGGGGAAGAGGCCTTAGACAGAACAATCAGTCAAAGACAACACCCATTACACAGCAAAGTTGAGAATATGCAAGGATGTAAGCCATTGGTGAAATGACCAAAGTCTAACAGCAAGGAGTGGGAAACCATCAACACAGATTAAAGCCTTATCCTAAGTCACATCAAAGGATCAGCCGAAAAGACGCTGGAGAAAATGAGCAACCTAATCTACGGCTATGGAGAAGAGAAATGTGGAGTGAAGGAGCAAGTCAGAAAGAGAGACGCGCTTCCCACCCCAAATCCCATCGGCTTCAAGAAATCCAACAACTTGTTAAGGTAGCTAAGGAAGTTCTGAAATAAGGCAACAGCAGAAGAAAGGGAAGGCATCAGTCTCCTCCAAGACAACCTAAAGCAGAGGCAGTCAAAGCTCCGGCAAGCAGAAAGCTTGAGGATATGTCGGAAAAAGAAAGAAACAAACAGAACTGACTTCTACAAAGACCCATTTAAATTTGTGAAAGGTTTATTCACAAAGGAGAAGAGTGGATCCCTGAAAACATCAAAAGACCAGGTTGAAGAACATATGAGAGCCACCTATACCGATGAACACAAAGATGAACCAATCTTTGTCCCCACTGACATCCCTCCAGTATAACCCCCACGACATCAGTTTGATATCAGCCCTCCCAAGCTGAGTGAGGTGAAACAGACAGTGAAAAAGACAAGATCAGCATCTGCATCAGGTCCTAACAGTGTTCCATATAGTGTATATAAGAACAATCCAGATGTTCTGAAAACCTTGTGGAAAAACATGAAAGTGGTGTGGGAAAAGCAGGTTATCCCAAAAGCCTGGCGAAGAGCAGGTGCTCATTCCAAAAGAAAAGAACTCGACCACCATTGAACAGTTCCTCCATATAAACCCTCTGAACATCGAAGGAAAGATCTTCTTCAGTGTATTGGCATGACTGACAAAATATCTGAAACAAAATCACTTCATTGACACATCAGTCTGAAAAGCTGGTATAGCAGGATTCTCTGAACGCCTCAAACACAACAGCATGATATGGCATCAAATCCAGACTGCTAAAAGAGAAGGGAAAGAGCTTCATGTCTTGTTACTTGATCTGGCCAACACCTATGGATCTGTCCCCCATTCACCATTGCCTTTGAGTTCTTCTAAGTGCCCACGGCAATAACAAACCTGGTAAAAAACTACTTCCTGGATCTGCAGTTTTGCCTCACAACATCAGGCTTCAACACAACGCGACAACCTCTGGAAGTGGGCATTATGGCGGGGTGCACCATCTCCCCCTTGGCCTTCACGATGGCAATGGTGATTACCATTAGAGCCTTTAAATGGGTGGTGGGAGTAGCACGACTGTAGAGCGGGCAGAAACTACCACCAATAAGAGCCTATATGGATGAGCTAACAACACTGACAACAACAGCCCCTGCACCAAAAAACTCCTGGACAAACTTCATCAAAATATCACATGGACAAGGATGAAGTTAAAACCCAGCAAGAGCAGAAGCATCTCCATCATAAGAAGCCAAGTCACAGACCAGAAATTTTATTTCAGCACAACACCTGTACGAACAGTTTCAGAAATGCCAGTAAAGAGTTTGGGAAGACACTGAGCAGTTTGAACAACTAAAAAGGATATCATCACCTATATGGATCATCATCAGCAAGACCTTGTTGCCAGGAAAACTCAAGTTGTGGTGTTTTCAGTGTTGAATACTCCCAAGAGTCTTGTGGCCTTTAACTGAGCACAAGATCCCCATCACCAAGTTGGAAAAACTGAAAAGGGTGATAAGTATACAGCTGAAACAATGGCTTGGAGAAGCCGGTATGGGAAGGGCAAACTGGGATGACTAATCACAGGTCCTGTGGAAGAATTCAAATGCACCAAAGCTTGGGGAATCATTTATTAATTGGGTTAAAATTCTTTGCACTGCACCTTCAGCCACTGTTATCACAAATGTACTAACATCACAACCATTCACATTTCATCGGGGGACTAGGCAAGGATGTCCACTCTCCCCCTCATTATTCACCATCTTCATAGAACCGTTAGCTGCTGCCATCAGACTGAACACCAATATCCATGGATTCAAAACACCAAACCACCATCACAAAATCAGTTTATATGCCGACGACATACTGCTCTTTCTACAGAAGCCACATTCATCACTACAGGAAACAATCAAAACCATAGAAACATACTCAAAAATATCCGAATACTCCATAAACTGGCATAAATCATCAATCTTCCCTCTCCATAGTAACAGCTGGGTTGTGGCAGCCCACACACCACCCATCCTTTTATGCTCTGGTCACATCACATATTTAGGTATTCACATTTCCTCCAGACTGTCAGAGCTGTTCATCCTCAACTACACACCATTACTTAAAACAATAACTGACACCTTCTTCCGCTGGACAAACCTACCACTCTCAGTAATCGGCAGAATAGCATCAATAAAAATGACCATATTACCCAAAATAAACTATCTATTCTCAATGATTCCATCTAAATCCACACATTCCTGGTTCAAATCTCTAGACTCCTTTATCAATAAATATTACTGGAAAAATAAAACACCCAGAATCAAACTTACAACCCTACAGAAACCCAAAACACAAGGAGGACTATCAGCACCAAACTTTCAACAATACTTAATCGCAAATCAATTACAGTACATATTCAAATGGATCCACCCCCAACATTCAGACAGTATATGGTTAGATATTAAACAAACAGCATGTTATAATATTTCCCTCTCAGATTTACCATTCATCAGCCCATCTATCAAACGCCACCCCTGTTTTAAATCAATAACAATATCATCAGCTCTGACAGCCTGGTGGGAATTTCACAAAATCACAAACTCCACTCTTGCACTATGTAAACTCACCACTATCTGGAACAAACCCGACTTTCTCAGCAACAAAAAACCTCTCCACCTCCGCTCATGGTCAGACAAGGGCATCACACATTTACAACACATTTTTCAAAACAATAAACTCGTTTCATTTCCACATCTGGTCCAGGAGCACAGCATCAGGAGCAACCAATACCTGGAATATCTTCAGATCAAATCATCTATAAATGCAATATGTAAGACCACAGACATTTACCTCCCTCTCCCACCACTTAACTCAGAATTAATTAATATCACCTCAACAAAGAAACTCCTGTCCAAAATATACAAAACCATATCTCAGTCAGACACTACCATAACCCTCCTTATAACAAAATGGGAAACAGATCTGTCAGTTGCTCCTGATGCCAACTTCTGGAACCAAGTCATCTAAAATATTTATTCAGTGTCAAAAAATACAAACCTATGACTAAGCCAATACAAAATACTCCACAGAACACACTTCACAGGACAAAAAATGTTTAAAATGGGATTCACCTCAGAAATTTGTACTAACTGCACCCAAAAAACACCAGACACTTAATTTTACACCTTCTGGCACTGCACACCAATTCAACAATTCTGGATTGAGGTCACTAAATCACTTTCCACCATGATGGGGCTGCCACATCCCTATGTCCTCTTCACTCTGTTTACTCGGTAACACATCAATTACAAACCTCAACAAATCAAGCAATAAACTACTCCTCACGGCCCTGACTATCGCCAAGAAAACCATCCTCATCAACTGGAAAACTAGGAACAATATAAACAATGCACACTGGAAAAACTTACTCATAGAACACATCTCCCTGGAACATTCACCCATACCCACCCAAAAACTCAGCAGTAGAACCCCTCTCTGTTTGGGCTCCTCTCCTCAACTACCTTCAATCTTGAACCCACTCTTTATTACTTACTATTTCCATTATTACCATTATTATTACTATAATTTGTTTATTATCCATCATTATTATTAACAGTAATTGTGATAGTAGTTGCCTGAGAGCCAATTCCCCCACCCTTCAACACTACAATAACATTATTATTCATATCTGCAAGCTTTGTTTTCGTCTGTTGTTTCTATGTCTGCTCACAGTATGTCTACTGCTTTTGTTGTGTTCTGTTTTTGTCACCTTGTTTCAATATAAAAAAATTCAAAAGGAGAAGAAAAAAAAAAGAAAAGAAAAGAAAAGGAAAATGCAGATACTCATACACACAGATATACACATTTTCACATGATACACCCACTAGTATTCTATTCATCTATGTATATATGTTTTTTTTTTTCATTTATCTGTTTTTTCTTCTGCTCTCTTTTTATCTTTATGTATTTATTCCTTTACATTACTGTTAATAATATATGCATTTTTATTTTTATTTTCTTTTTCTTTTATGATTATTCCTCTTTTTTATGTTGAATGCAGTGTTTGTGGACTGGGCTGTTTCGGCTTGAGGCGATTGTGTTTGGGCTCAGGCGGAGGGGCGTACCTGTCTCATCGTGGGGTCATGCCCGGGTCTGGGGTGTTGCTGATGGAGGTGTTGTGGTGGCGGTTGGGGGGATTTTGGATGGGTGTCTGCCAGGTTGCCAGGCCTATGGCTCCCCCCTCTCCCCTTATTGTCTCTCCACTCTCCCTGGCTTTCTGCTCTGGCTGATGTCTTGCTGTCATCCTTCCTACCACTTCATGCATGGCTCTCCAGTTTAAAACCAAAACTAACAAAACCCTATGCATCCCCTACCCTGCGTTTTTAATGCACCTCATGGACCCTGTTTTTAATGCACCACATTATCATAAAATCACACACACAAAAAAAAAGGCCACAGCTGGTAGTGGGGCTAGGTATGTGGGGGTTGTCCGCAATGGTGGGGGGGACGGGGCCCTGGGCTAGCGCCCTGTCGATCAAGGAGATCTCAGGCACCTTGGGAATGTGACATATCGTTACTAGCTCAATTTATTTATCTATTATTATTATTATTATGTTTTTTTGGGTTTTTTTTTTCCCCTTTCTTCTTCTTGATTGCCACTGTGGCAGCTTTTGCGGTGGCGCTTCGGACTTGGGCGTGGCCTTGCAGTGGGGCGGTCATACCCTTCTGCCTGGGACCCTTGCTTGGTTTCCGTGCTTGGAAATTGTCTAGTTTCTATTCCTATCACAACTGTTATTTTTCCTATTATTATTGTCATGATTTATATAACTATTATTATTCTTTGATCTCCCTCTTTGTATTACTGCCATTACCAACATTTATATTTTAAATCATGTATGAACTATACACAAAAACACTCACCCAAAGCCACACACACACACGCACATTCCCTCATACACACAGAGAACAGCCATTTCTTCTTTCATACCCTTTTGATTTATTTATCTTTGATTTTTTTTCTTTCTTCTCGTCTCTCCCTTTCTTTCTTTGTTGTATGTATAATCATTATTAGTCATTAACAATTATAATTGTTCTCTTCTTTGTTAAGCATTATCTATTATCTTCTCCTAAATTGTGAAACTGACCTGTTTGTATGTCTTTTATGTTCTCTTCTGGCCTGTTTTTTGTCTTCCGCTTTGTCTGTTTCGTTTTATCTTGCAATCAATAAAAAAAATAAAATAAAATAAAATAAAATAAAATAAAAATGCACCAAAGCAAGGCTAGTCATGACCCTTTCTGAGTCCAAGGTCACAATCAGTGGAACAGCATCCCCCGGGTGACAACAGGAAGAAAGTGAACTCCAGCAGAAGCTGGCCAGAGTGCAAAGTCTGCTCTTCACTTCAAAGATGTAGTTGGCCAAGTCCAGCAAGGGAGAGCAGGTCTTGGGTTCCTCTCAAAAGCTTGTCTGTGGCAGAAAGCAACATCAGTGTAGAACAGACGGCTAATGGTAGAGGAAGTCAGGAGACAGGAGGAGGTGGAGCGACATGCCAAGGCGGTGTCAATGTCTAGGCAGGGGAGATGGACTGACTGGGAGAGCCTGGGGAAGACAAAATTCAGCTGGTGTGACAACTGGCAGATGGAGGGAGCGAGTCTGATTTTCATCATCAGAGCCATGTATGACCTACTACCTTCCCCCAAAATCTGAAGCTGTGGTACGGAGAAGATCCCGCTTGTTCCCTGTGTCATGCACTGGCATCCCTTAAAGGTGCAGTATGTATGGCATTTTAGCGACATCTAGTGTTCAGATTTTGGAATGAGCCTGTCCGTTACTAAAACATCACTAAGCAACAAGAGCCGGTGAAGACCAAAAAGGATCGTGAACAGGGCATCATTTACAACAGTTATGAGGTGAGGGTTTTCTCATTCATATTTGTAACTATTATTTTTATAGATTATAGGCTGTTGAGATGAGGATTATAGATTTCAGGACCGGCGGCCAGACTCATATTCAAAAATCGCATTTCGCTGTTTTTGTCCTTAAAACCCACCAGCACACAACATGGCGTATCGTTATGTAGGCCTCCACAAAGGGGAGACCCGTGGTACATAAATATAAAAAGCTTTTTCTAACTTAATGAAAAGAAAAGGAAAGTTTTTTGGGGGATGATTGTACACCAGTATTTCAACTGACTTTATTTCAACTGACTTTACATACAAATAGAAACATTATATCTCAGGTTTTAGTTATTGGTACAGGTACACAGAGAGAGAAACTGGATCGTAAACTCTGAGCACTGTCTTTTAGTCTGTGTCACCAGGTCAAAAATCTTGGTGTTTTATTTAATGCAGACCTCAGCTTTGACCTGCACATCAGAGATGTTACACAAAAATCATTTTATCATTTAAAGAACACCTCCAGAGTGTGCCAGTTTCTCTCTCAGGCCAGTGCAGAGACTCTTATCCATGCTTTTATCACTTGTAGAATTGACTATTGTGACGCTCTTCTTTCTGGTCTCCCAAAAAAGAAAAACATCTCTCAGCTTCAGCTGCTCCAAAATTCAGCGGCACGCATGTTGACCAGAAAGAGAGCCCACATTACACCAATTTTAAAGTCTCTGCATTGGCTTCCTGTATCTTTTAGAATTGATTTTAAGGTTCTTTTATTAATTTATAAATCTCTTAATGGTCTTGGTCCTTCATATTTATCCAATTTGCCTTTACCCTATGAGCCCTGTAGAGCCTTCAGGTCCTCAGGTAGTGGTCTTTTCATAGTCCCTAAAGTTAGAACTAAAACATACAGTGAAGCCTCTTTTCGTTATTATGGCTCCCGTCTATGGAACAGCCTACCTGAAGACCTGAGGGTAGCACCTACTGTTCATATTTTTAAAAGCAAAGTCAAGACCTACCTTTTTAGTCTAGCTTTTAGCTGATTATAGTTATTATTGTTTCGTATTACCTTTTTATTTATTTTTAATCCTCTTAATCTGTTTCATTTCTATATTTCAGTTCAGATTTATTATTTGAAATTTTATCCTCTGTTGACTGCTTATCTTTTTACCATCATACTTTAGCTGATTTTATAACACATCTGGTTTTAGGTTATCTCATTTTACCATAGTATTTATTTAAATTTTATTATATTAATTCATTTCTTTATTTACCTTCCTTTCCCTATAGTATTTTTATCTAATGTCTTATGATTTTAAATTATAATTTAAGTATTAGCTCCTGTGTTTCCTTATTTTTAATTAAAGATAGCATTTCCTCAGTCTTCATCTGTCTTTTAATTCTGTTTTCTGTTTAGAATTTCCTTTTTATGTGTTTGTGTGATTGATTAAGTGTGTGTGTTGTATGTGAATTGTGAAGGTGGGTGGGGTCTTTCATTTTCATTGTACGCAATTTTCTACTTTTTATGTCATTTATTGTTATTTATTTTATTTCTTATGTGAAGAACTTTGTGCTACACATTTTTGTGTGAAAAGTGTTATACTAATAAAGTTTGATTGATTGATTGATTGATTGATCCTATATTCACCGTTTCTGTTCGGCGAAATGCTGCCAACTTGTACACACTACACCTTTAAGCACATTTTATCAGAATGTATAACAAGTTTCACCCATGGGTGCTATACGTGGTGGCACAATCAAGTACTCAGAGAGCTGGCTTCAATACTGGAACAGAGGCAAACCACCACAAATCACCTCCCACAACCATCAGCAAGAAAGACCCATTTCCTACATTTCGTACCAGCAAGGTCAAGGTCAAGGTAAACTTTATTATCCCCGAGGGGCAATTTGTTCTGCAGCCAGCAGTATCACACAGACAACAAACCAACAATAAATACAATAAATAATCCATTAAAGGTGGTAAATACAGCACCAACATTACAGAGCGTTATTCAGCAGAACAATGGCTGCCGGAACCAAAGAATTCCTCATCCTATTGGTTTTGCATTTAGGAACATTGTATCTGCGACCTGATGGAAGCTGAACTCATCATGCAGGGAATGACTATGACTACGATCATCAAGGACTAACTGGGCCTTCTTCAGAGTCGGCCTCTGGTACAACATAGTCAGGTCATTAAGTGAGGTGCCAGCAATTCTGCTACACACTTTAGTGATGCCCTGCAACCTGTTTCTGTTTTAGAGGGTGAGCAGCCCATACCAGCTGATAAAAGAAAATGTCAACACAGACTCAATAAAACATGAATAAAACATTTTCATGAAAGTGTTATCCACTTTGAAACTGCAAAGCTTACGGTAAAAATACATCCTCTGATGAGCTTTTTTACATATAGCATCCACCTGAGACTCAAACGTTAGCCTGTGGTCCAACACCGTCCCAAGATATTTATACTGCTGAACCACCTCAACAGACTGGTCATTAATGACAACGGGAGAGGAGACTGTAGGATTCTTCCTAAAATCTACAATCATCTCCTTGGTTTTGGACATGTTCATGTTTAAAAAGGATGTGTTACACCAGTCAATGAACTCAGACACTGCAGGGCCATGACCAGGGTCATCATCTCTGAGTAGAGACACAATCACAGAGTCATCTGCAGACTTGAGGACATGCCGCCCTGGGTTTTGAGTTTGGCACTCATTAGTATACAACCCAAATAAAAAAGGAGAGAGGACGCACCCCTGTGGTGACCCAGTGGAGGATAAAAGAACATCAGATAAGACACTGTTTACTCTCACACGTTGGGTTTGCTCAGACAAAAAGTCTATCAACCAGGATATGAGGCCAGGCTCGATGCTGTGGATGTTCTTCAATCTTTCTGCTAAAATATGCGGTTGGATGCAGTTAAAAGCTGAGGAAAAGTCAATAAAAACTAGGCGCACAGACCTATAAGCAAACTGGAATGTATCCAGATTTGCCTTAACAGCATTCAAAAGCTCCCCTTCACAATTTTCTCAAACATTTTCATTACCAAAGAAGTGCGAGCCACTGGTCTATAATCATTAAGAGCCTTAGGACAGTTCCTTTTTGGAACAGGAACAATAATAGAATCTTTCTCACCTCTAGGCCCACCTCTAGAGCACCGAACAACACCAAAAGATGCAAGCATCCTACAGTCTGCTCAAGATTGGAAATTGGAAGTGGATGTTGACAAAAAGCTTGTGTTTCCCCCAGAAATAGCGGCAACAACACTCTAGCCAGACATGGTCCTGTGGTCTCCTACAGCAAAGCTGGTTTACATCATAGAGCTAACAGTACCATGGGAAGGTGGGGTTGAAGAGGCCAATGAGCGAAAGAAAAACAAATATTTTGACCTGGCTGCTGAAGCATCCCAGAACGGCTGGAAGACCACCATCTGTCCAGTAGAAGTGGGATGCAGGGGATTTGTTGCAGCATCTACCATCAGTCTGTTGAGGAAAATGGCTGTGAGAGGTCGTTCCCTCCAACAGGCTATCAAAACCATGTCATGTGCTGCCGAAAAAAGCAGCAACTGGATCAAACGGAACGACAATAGCTGGCCACCAAGATCAAGACAGATGGTATGTGGCCAGGTGTCCACCTGGTCCAGTGAGAAGGACACCCCTGCTATGCAGGAGTGTATGGCACAGAGGGGGGTGTACCTGGGTACATTGTTGAGCCCTATGGAGACGTTCTGGGCTTCAATCAATGAAACATCGATAAAGAAGGGTGCCCACCTGACGACCCCAATGATGTCCATACCCTGTCTTTCACCACTCCACTTCAACTGCTACTTTCAAAAGGCAACTTCTGACCAGGAATTGAAACACCAAGTCCTATTAGCTTTACTGTAAGTTGTCATTTATTTATTTAGGTATTTTTAGAAATGAGTTGGGAATTAAAAGGAGCTGTATTTGACTTTTCAACATGGCAGTGCTGGTTACTTTCTGGTGAGCACAAGAATTACTTCCACAAGCACACATAGTTGACAGATTCTTTAACAAATTATATCTTGTTATCAATAAATCACTATAAATTCAATGGACTGAGAGGCGGATGATCAATGCACAAGATACCTTGTGAGGTAGTCTCTGCTGGACGGGGGAGAAGTGGTGGAGGGGGCGGGGGTTGGGAGATCACCAACAGGCAGCACACAACATCTTCAGTGTTCATAATATGATAGCGGATGACCCACTTATATCCTAACTTCAGTGTTACATGTTAAAAAGCGTATCAGCAGAACTGGTTTAAGAGTTGAGAGAAGTGCTGTAGCACACAGAAGTGAATATGAAGCAGCATCACTACTTGCATGACCATTACAGCGGAGAAGGAAAGCTGCAGTGTTTCTCTGTATTCAACAGCAGCACATGCCGGCTTTTTGGATGTGTGAGAGACTTGGTGGTGATCATTTTCGAGCAGATGTACCACAGAACTTTGATGATGTGCAGTAGAAACAACACTTCCAATGTCCAGACACACATTTGAGTTTGTATTTTCCCCTTACAATTATTTAAACTTCTCTTGCTGCAGTGGCTGTTTTTATCCGTCCTGTCAAATCTCAGTTTTTCTGGTTCGTGCTGGTTGCACAGGATGATATCATCAGCCCTTCCCACTTGCCTCAGTGAGTTACCCTGATAACTCCCTGACGTGAAACTACACTCCCTAACATGAGCCTACTCGGAATTTACACAGATAAAATATTAGGAGGGAATGAGGAAATTATCTGGGTAAAGTCAGAGTGAAAAACATGGCTGTTTACGTTTTCATATACGGCTCACCTGGATAATGTCAGATCTTACGGGTTTTTATTTTTTGCAAGCTTGAATGGGGTCTTAGAGTAACAGGAATCAAACCATGCCAGTAATCAGACATTCATTTTTAACTTAAGCTGATATGAGAAGACTGAAAATGCACTCATTAAGCTTGTGTTACCCTTCTTGTATCTCATATATGAACACTATGAACACTTTCCAAATTTAAACTGTACTTTTTATATCTGTCACCTACATTGTTTGTGACATGCATTTCTTGCTAATAAGACACTTCTAAGACCTGTCTCTTCACATGTAACAGTTGAGACCAACCAATTTTAGACAACCCAGCAAGGTGCAGTAATAAGACAACAAGAACAAAAAGAAAGCAAACAACCTCATTTCAGCAGGCAACATTTGTTCAGAAAACTCACATCAACAAAAAAATCAATTACTACCCATGAGCAGACCACATTTCTTTAACAAGATACAGAGCTTTAGAGGAAAAAAACTTGATCCTTGAGTACTGTATCATGCAAGAAAGAACACAAAACAACACACAGATGAAGGACATTATTTTATCAAATGACAAAATACTCCCATTCGGGTCAGTCATGCCGGCTGCAACGAGTTGAGCATCCACACTTTATAAAACTCATATCTATTAACTGAACCTAGGCCTGGTAATATGTGCTTTAAATTGAAGCCCTCTCATCATGTGTTCCTCTTAAATCCATGCTGGCAAGACTGGGAGTATGTATTCAGTGTGAGATAATTAAATCAATGGATCACTGGCCAAACTTTTTGAACTGTGAGGAGATTTTTGCAATTCATACTCTTACACTACAAATTACAGTGTTGACAGCAGTGAAGACACTGGCAATCCAGGAAAGCAGATAGAAAACCAGCATGTGAGGGCAAGTAACGAAGTACAAATACTTCGTTACTGTACTTAAGTAGATTTTTCAGGTACTTTGTACTTTTAGAAGTATCTATTTCTCTGACGACTTTTTACTTTTACTCAGTTACATTTTCAACATAAATATCTGTACTTTCTCGTCCTTACATTTTCAAAAAAGGCTCGTTACTTTACACTGTGTGTAGGACCCCATTTTGCGCACGAGGATGCAGCCGCTGTCCGATGCAGCCACGATCCGCTCTGTGGACTACAGGCCTGATTCCATTTAAAGTGTGGCTGTTACCATTGTTGTCTGTCAGTAATGTCATTTTGCTGCGCAGCCGATGTACATGTGAACATTTGATCTAAATGCCTCCCAATTCGCTCAGCGTCTTTGAGCACGCGCTCTTCCGTGTGCCGATGAGCGTAAAGACGCAGACAGACGCGCATCGCAGGGACAGTGAGGGATCATCAGTCACTTTGTGTGATTTTATCATTCAAACGGTGTTTTGATAGCTCATGTGCACGGTTTAAGTGAATACAAAGACTTAAAAAAGGCGAGTTCGCGTTTTGATGAATCAAAACTCAACATTCTTCATCAGTCCAGCTCTGACCCTCTGTTTCACTCACTCACTGTTTTCTAAATGATAAATTCATCCTGAGGTTTCCTGCATCTAGTATTGTGCGTGATATAAAAACAATCTTTGACGGATCAAGCTCCAAATACAATCTACTAGTGCTACGGTTCTCAACATGTGGGTGGAGGCCCATAAGTGGGTCTCAGAGCTGTTTTCAGTGGACGGTGTATAAATTAGTTGAAAATGTGGCAAAAATGTCTTCAGTGTACAAACATCCATCAGAGTATGTCAGAGTATAGCCACTAGAATAAACCAGACGCAGGAGGAGACACTGCTGTCTGTGTGTGTGTGCGTGCGTGCAAGCCTGCGCATGTGGTGTGTGTGTCAGAGCAGGTCTGCCACTCCGCACAGTGAGAAACAACTGTTGCCTGATGTGCTATTAAAAAAAGTGATATTAAAAAAGGTTGATTAAGAGTTGGGCCTATGAGCATGATTTGTGACACCATAGCTTAGAAGCTAATTCTGGTCCAAAATTGAATGTTCAGAAGTGTGATGTGTTAACTTTAAGTGTACAATACAAATGCCTAAAGGACTATATAGTGAAGTAAATTAGGATACTAGGCAGGTAGTT
Source organism: Cetoscarus ocellatus (assembly GCA_037902135.1). Taxonomy (NCBI): domain Eukaryota; kingdom Metazoa; phylum Chordata; class Actinopteri; order Labriformes; family Labridae; genus Cetoscarus; species Cetoscarus ocellatus. The sequence goes on from JBAMNC010001563.1 coordinate 111,830, forward strand.
TTTGTTCAACCAATAACATTGCTAAAGTAGATTCCATATAAATTATCTTGTGTTTAATAGCTTTGCAGCCATTGAATCATGCAATTGAAATACTTTTTACTTTTAAAAGTACTTTTGAGTACTTTTTATTTTTACTTGAGTAGATATTTGGATCAGTACTTTTTACTTTTACTCAAGTCGTTTTTTTACATAGGTATTTTACTTTTACTCAAGTAAGGAATCTGGGTACTTTTGCCATCTCTGCATCTAAGATATCATGTCAAACAGTACCTCAAACATCTCAGCTCACAGATATAATCCCACACTTTTTTTAAAGTTCTTACAAGTATTTTACTTTTACTTGGTGCAGTGACAATGTTATGCCAAAACACTGCGCGAAAGGTTCGCTGAAAGCTTGCCAGCTCCAACCTGGTATACTCTCCGCGCAGGAGAAGCACGCCCGTTGCAGTGGTAATTTGGCTGACAGGCGCGCAGTGCGCACACATCACCAAAACCTAACAGGCAGGTATCCAGAGTGTCAGTGCATTCTTTGTCGCATGTTGCATGCTACACAACATAGCCTTACACCATGGATGCCACTTTGACCTCAAGGAGGAGATATTACAGGACTTAAGACGGAGAGAGGCCGAACTGCATGTGCTGTATCAGCAGGAAGAGCAGCAGAGCGCACGGGAGAGGAAAGACCACCTGGCTTTACAGCTCTGTCCTTAAATGCAAGTATATGCCTACCGTTTATACATGTTTTGGCCACAATTTACTCAGTCACATTAAAAATACACAAAATCATTCATTAAAAAAATTCATTTTATTTAAACGCATCTCCTTCCTCTTCCTCCTGGCGCGCTTGGACTGCTGGTTGAAGAAGGAAGGACGGAGCCTGAGGAGAGCCGTCCTCCCCTGGTCCGGGTCTCAACAGCCTCGGTCGGCTGCATCCGCCAGCCTACCAAGGCTGGAGTCAATGGAGGAGAGATTGAAATTGGCACTGCGCCTTGCCCGCAGGCAAGGCAAGGAGAGGCGTTCATTTGATTGGTGAAGATTACACTCAGCTGTGTTAAACCCACTCACGCCTTCTCTCCTCCCTCTCTGCCACTTGCGCTAGTGGGAAGGACAGAGGCTTGGCTGCGCCTCGCTGTGCCAGACTGCACCGTGCACGAAAATTGCAAAATACCCAGGAACCACCCCGTTGGCACGACGCAGGCGCACCTGTGCCTGGTCTACAAAATTAGGGCCCTTAGACTGTCGGGGGGATCTGGCACACTGGGCTCTATCCCTCTGTCTCTCTAACACTCTCTCTATATATGCATTTGCCCCTTTGCTCCTGTACTCATCTCTGGCTCTTGTCTTGTAGGGGGCCTGGGATCCTTACTGTGGAGCTACAAAGCCTCAATAACTACAATTACAGATATAACAAATATTTGGTCATTTCTCCAGCCCCATTCCAGTTCATAATCATTATAGTTGTTAATGTAGACATAAGCATGATCTCCCTTTCCATGGTTGATTATACATCCCTAGTAACTATCCTTAGCACCTTACTGACATGAAGTCTCTCTTAAAAATGAGATGCCACATCTCAAGAGAGGCTTACCTCCAATGAATTTACACTCAATGAAGACAAATGTGGTAGGGACGGATTTATGGTCTGGGCGTCCATGAGTGTGTCACATAAATTCTTATTTTCAGTCCTTTGTCTCTGCATGCTGTGGTAGCCGTTTTGGTTCAGAGTGCCTCTCACTCTGTACAAGTCACCAGGCCTGCATCCAGGAAACAGCCCCAGACCATCACACTTCCTCCTCCATGTTTGACAGTTGATGTCACACCCTGTGGAACCATCCTTGTACCTACTCAATGGGGTACAAAGATCCTGCATGATGAACCGAAGATTTCAAATTTTGATTCATCAGCCCATAATACCATTTTCCAGTCTTCAGTAGTCCAATGGTGGTGTTTCATGGCCCAGGCAAGCCTTTTTGTCTTATTCTGACATCTTAACAATGGCTTTCTCGCTGCAACACGTCCTGTCAAACCTGCAGCTCGAAGTCTTCTCTTCACAGTTGAAACTGAGACTTGCTTACTACGACCACTATTAAGCTGTGCTTGAAGCCATTGTCCTGTGAGTCGCCTGTCACGCAAACTGTTAACTCTCAGAAACTTGTCCTCTGATTTAGTTGTGGCTTTGGGTCTTCCAGACCTCTTCCTGTCCCTGAGTTTCCCTCAGTTTCTGAGTGCCTTTTGATGGTGAAGGAAACTGTACTCACTGACACCTTGACTTTCTTTGCAATTTGTAAGAAAGACCTACATTTTTAAGTGTTATGATGGTCTGTCTCTATTCCATTGTTAATTGCCTTTTTCCTATCTTTTTTGTTGCAACACACGACTTTCTGGAGTACAATGCTGTTCAACTGGGTATGATACCACAGGGTATGTTTTTATGCAGACAGAGGGGGCTGTAAGCAATCAAGACAAGTTGGAACACCTGTAGGAATTAGTAGAGCCAGCTTTCAAGGCTTGATCAACCTTCATTGCTGCAGAACAGCTTTAAATTGTTAACCCATTTCATTTTTCCTGAAAGAGGCCTTTTTGTATAACTCTGAAATGTACATAATTTTTCAGTTTTGAGTAACCTAACCTTTTCTTTTAAGCTATGGCAGTATAGCACTTACCTTTGTGCCAATTTCAAGCTATTCATTGGACTTGCACGATTTGAGACACTTTACAATAGAGCACAAAGCTCTTCATATTATGGATACACATATATGCATAGATACATATATACATATAGAAATACACATATACATATATATACAAATATGTACATCCAACACCCAACATGAATCCATATAGCCAATCATGAATTCCTCCATCATGGCGGCAAGAAAAAACTAATGTGCTGGGGCCTCATTTATAAAGCTTGCTTACACACAAAACAGGGCTTGGAAGTGACGTAAGTCACTTCCCACGCAAAGGTTGTGATTTATTAAAAAAAAACTTGGTGGGACAATGAACACACCGGTACGTCAACTTTGATGCTGGCGTATGAACATGTGGGAAACTGGCGGTGCGGATGGTGAGGGGGTGAAGTGAAGCCAGATTCATCTCATACATTTAATGTCATCACATATCAGACCCTTGTAATCATAAACACCCAAATCTGCAGTGTTATAAATGTGTTGACTTACTACTGTATGCAATGTTCATATATCATACTTCATCTTCAAATGATCTAGAGCGGTTGATAGCACTGATTGATTAGTATTAGCTGTGACAAGGTGTGTAACAAAAAGTCTAATTGCTGAGTAAGCATATAACTAGTGCAGTGACACTCGTGCGTAATTCTGCACAATGGATGTGCTGGCACTGCTGGAAGATCACACAGACTGTGGATCAGGATGGAGAGAGTTTTTAGGGACCACGAAGATTTCCTGGTCCATAATGATGACTGGCTAATAAGCTGATTTAGATTCCCCAGAGCAGTGCTCTTGGATCTATGCGCTGAATCGGTCCCAGTGTTAAACAAAACCACATGCTGAACCCCCGCCATCGCGGTGTGTATACAGGTGCAGACCACTCTGGGGTTTCTGGGAACCAGCTCCTTACAGCGGGAATTAGCCGACAGGTATGTGTTTGATATGATGAACAATATATAATGTTAGATTTTCTGTCTAAAGCCCTTTTTGGGTATGACATAATACAGTTAAATTCTGTTCTTAGGTCTGGGATATTGCAGCCATCCCTCAGCACAATAATGCCAGCCGTTTTGGACGGCATTATAAACATGACCAGTTGATACATCAGGGTTCCTTACACTGTGGGTTAACAGGCCAACATTAAAAAAGGCAATTTGCAGCAATGTCCGGTTTCCCAAATGTGATCCGCGCCAATGTCAGTCTGCACTCACCTTGCTATAAGAGCTCCGAGTGAAAAAGAAAAAATGTGCCTACGATCAGTGTAGAAATAATTGGCTGATGCACAGCAGTATCGGGAATAGACTGCAGGCTGGCGATGCAAAAACATTCATGAGGTGCCTTCTGTCAGATCAAAGAAGGCACAAAGTGGCCACCAGGGCGGCCCCTCCACCAGCCTCATGATGAGCTCAGCGGAGGACATTGCGGAGTTTCCATGATGACAAATGTCTTTGATCTGACATCAGATGTGACGGGACAATAAATATAGATGTAAATGTATATGCTAGTTTCATTAAATAGTGGTTGCTGTGATTGTTTATTGCATTGAAATGTGCCTGACACTCTGGATACCTGCCTGTGAGGTTTTGGTGACGTGTGCACACTGCGCGCCTGTCAGCCAAATTACCACTGTAAAGCGTGCCTGGAGAATCGACCAGGTTGGAGTTGGTGAGCTTTCAGTGCACCTTCCACACAGTGTTTTGGCACAAAATTGTTACATCGCCAAGGTGAATCTGTCGCCACCTCCCCCTGGTGTGCTGCCACACCAATCCCGGCGCAGCCGGTCTACCAAATGCCAAATTGGCTGCGCACGGTGATGCACCGGACAAAATTACCACTGCGCGGGGTGCGCCACGCTCCACCACCCTGTGTTGCGCCAGGAAATTACAGCCCCTTATGTCAGGTGGAACATCGATCTGTGTTTGGCTGCACCATTTGTGGATTTTTTTACCCTTTCCAGTTACACTTTGTCAAAATGATTAAAACTAAACAAAGGCTCAAAAATGTGGGATAAGAACAAAGGACTTAATTGGAAAGTTTAAGACCACCTTTTTCCTTACAGGGTGAAGTCATGTCATCTGACCGTGTGCCTTCTTTATGGATGTTCTGACAAAGGTGGAAGATGTGCCAGTCAAAGCATTTTTGTAACAGAGACTGGCCCATATAAAACTCCTCTGAACCACAAGGTTACTTGGTTTTGACTCCTCCAACCTATTTCCTTATTCCCCTGGTCCATTCTTTTCCTTCTCCTTCTAGTCAGTTCATACTTTAGAGTACCTTAAAAACCCTTGAACATTTAAGTGACTAAACTAAGGCCAACTTTTTTCAAAGACTAGCCAAAACAGAAGGCATTGGCTCATTTTTGCATGCACTGGCTCATACTGGAACGCACTAACAAGACAGTGGCACCAACTCATTGGCAGCCAAGTGATAGAGGACTGCCAAAGCAACTTCAAATGACCCATCTCTCCTTCTCTGCTCCCATTTCCATTCAACCTTGACTTTGTTTGACTCTCCAACCATTACTGTCTGTTTCACCATTACTGTCTGTTTCTCTTCCACTCTCTGTCTTTCTCTTCTTCCCTTTATACTTGCTGTCGTTACCTCTCCCCATGAGTCTGTTAATCAGATGAGGGGGAAGGTTAAATATTTGGCTGGCATAGAAAACACCCATGTGACAAACAACTATGTGTGTGTGTTTCAAGTGTGTATTTGAGTCCAAAGAGAGTTGATTTATCCTCAATTGCAAAGAGAGACAGGTGGTTTGACTTATGAGAAAAAGTCCCAAGGGAAATGCTGAAAAAGACAGAGAAATAAAGACACAAACACATCAATGGGAGAAAAGGGTATTACACCTTTCATTTCACTAAAACTCTATAAACAGCTAAAACTTCATCAGAAAATGTAAAAAAAAAATTAAGAGGCCGGTATTTTTGAAGACAAAATAGACCACAAGGATTTTTGATGTTCTTTTTTCTTCTATGTGTGCAATTAAATGATCTCTCAAGATAGAATATAAACATGGAAATGTATCAGGTTAAAAAAGAGGTCACTGATTCCTTGTGTCCTTAACCAAACCATAAAACAAGACACAAAATATTCCCCGTAATATTTTAATTTCACAAACAATGTCAACAGTGTTAACCATAAAATATGTAATATACTTCAAACTTATATCCCTCCTGCATAAGGAAGATGTAACAGCAGCAAAAAAGTGTAGCCCTTAAACAGTCCATCTGGTGTGTCAGGTTACTAAGCATTACCCTTATCAGTAAAATTTTGGAGTTCTAGAAATTTTAATTCCTCACACTAACAGTTATGCAAAAAAATAGTACTGCTTGCATGTAGTCTGTGGTTCATGTTTGTTACAAATAGGATGCAAAAGTCTTTCAAAATGAATAAACAACTTAATTAATTAAAAAAAAAAGGGCCAAAAAAGGACAAAAAGTTCTATCACGCTCATTACCAGATGGCCTGTCAGAAGGAAGCTAAACCATTGCTGCTACAACCCTTGCTAAATGTTACCAGGGGAAAGTGAAAGTAAACTTTTTCATTGAAATGCTTTCAGAGTTCCATGCTGCTCTTATAATAAAGAAATGTCTTGTTGTGATAAAACAGCTTTAGAAGCATTAATACCCTCCTCCTCATGGCTGCTTTTTTTTACTTGTTTTCAGTCATTCTTCCCTTTCAGCACAGCTCAACCATGCGCATAGCTACCTGTGCCTCTTTTTCATGAGGACACTAATTGCTCATTCATGGACATGAATTCAAGCATATCCAGTAGTTTAGCAATATTAAACTTGTGGCGATGGCCAATGGCAGACATATATGTGATGTCTTTTCTCCAGAATGATGTCTTGGTACTTTTATTCTTATCAATGTCAAAGCCAGGCATTAAACTGTGGAGCATGTGCAGATGATCTATGCCAGTTGGGGTCTTAGAGTGCATCAACCCCCAACCCGATGATGAATTTTCCAACTTTGAGGTTTTAGTGCATTTAGTGAGACTTTATTAAGGCCAACATAGTTAACATGCATTTTAAATGTCTATTTCAGATCAGATATAAACTGTAAATTATTATTTTTTTCAAATAAAAATATAACTGCTTTAAATGAAAGAACCAAGCCATTTTCTCAGCAAAAAATAGTCAACTTAAACATCCACACATGAAACCAGTTAGTAAGCCAGTATGCTATTCTCCTGTCCAGTCTGTGTGTGTGTGTGGGAGTGTGTGTGTCCACCTACTTTGTGATTCTCTCTCCTCCAAACTCTGTAAGACATTTAAGTGTTGATGTGAGGTGCAAAGACTCTTTCAGTGTTACAGCCTCAAAGTAAACTCAGACCTCTCACTGTGTGTATCAATTTCTTTCTAAATTGTGTGTGCAGGTGTCTGTGTAAGTGTGTGCGTGTGTGGACGTAATCATAGTGGGTACATGGAAAGTCTTGGGCAGTCACAGCTTGCCCTTTCTCCCTGCTGAGGTCCTTATACCTGCAGAGAAAATGGATTTTTACTTTCCTTTTCTCCTCCAATCATTCCTCAGTATCTGCCATCACTCTCTTTACCTGATCCTCCATCACTCTGTTGAATTCAACCTTCTTTCCAACTCTTTTCTCCATCTATTTCTTTACCCTTTCTTTCCCTCCATTCAATTTATCTACTTTCTCTTTGACTCTCACTTTATGTTCTCTTCTTTGTATCTCCTTCTCACCTGCTTTCATTTCTTTCTCGGCATCCCAGGGTGCATCTCTCCTCTCCACACATGGTATCTCAGACAATAATATTTTCCAGATATTGTCTCCAGAGAGAGTGTGTCACTCAAACTTTAATGCTTGTTCACCTTTGACTTTATAACAGTGCCTTCAGGTCATCCTCCCATTCTAGCTGGTGCAAACCCACACACATCAACAATAACTAAGGATCTGTAGTGTTTTGAAAATAAAATGGTAAGGGATATGAGATGAATCATCTACAAACCAAAACCATGAACACGCCTAAATTGTAAACTTGAAAAAGAGTCAACAGATTGACAATTTTTGCAGCAAATATGACTGCTGTGTGGATTTCTGATATGAACTGGAGTACACATAGAAAAAACCTCTGTAGATGGAGAGTCAACAGGTCTGAATTGAAAATAGTGGAATCTGCCGTGAGAACTGGAGGACTGGAGAAACCCACAGTACCTGTTGATTCAAGTGAATAAATCATGAGCTCATGTCATCAAACTGGATGAAATAAGAGCGTTACAATTGTATGGACCAGTTTCACTATTTTATAAACTCCAAGGACAAAACAGAGGAGCCAAATAAATATTTATCCTCAAAGTAAGTATTACTGATTGTTTAGTTTGTGAGAAAAAAGACATGATTTCAGTGATAGTTGTACTTCAAAATAACACGTTATGTTGGTTGTTGTGGTGGTAAACTGAGCTAGAAAAACATTCTTTGTCAAAATTACTGTGCTTGATCAGCAAATCTTTATTTGAGGTGAAGTATTATTTGCGTATTTGACAAAATTCATGTAAGACAGTAGTTTGATTCTTACACTGCTGGCAGAAGGACATGTGGGCTGTGTCGTGTCTCAAAATAGTGCCAAATCAAAGCAGTGCAATTTTGAGCAGATATAAGCAAACTGTTTGTAGCATGTGATCACTCTATGCTTTTTTTGTGGCTTGTTTTCTGCCACAATTCTTTTAATTTCACAGAGCAATTGGCACCATTTACAGCAGTGTGTAGCATTAGCCCTTAGCCCGAGGTTTTTCTGAACAGAGAGAGAACTGAGCTGTGACACTGTGGCACATTTTTAGGCTCATGCCATGAACCTCACACATTCCTACAGAAAAAAAAAATCCCTTTAGCTAATTGTTATTGATTCTCAACTGGAAATGTTTTTTGATTCCTATCCCTATTCAATGTTAAGGTAAATGAATTATTATTAATAACATTTATTTATTTATTTGTATATTTCCATGTATAATCCAATGCAAATCATACATGTATTTATGGTAAAATATCAGTCAAACCAGCCCTGTAATGCAAACATGTAAGCCCCTGCCACCTTGCATCTGGTGGCTGGTGAGCTCTGAGGCGCTTTAGATCTAACTTCTCCAGCAACCTTGTGTTTGAATTAAAAACTACTCCTCTTGACAAGGCACCTAATGGACACAATGAGTATGCGCATTGCCATTCAATGTCCATGACGGTACGGGTATAACATATAATTTCAGTGAGGGGAATCCTTTGCGACCCAAAGTAAAACACATGTTTGGGCCTAACTTCATACATTTAACTGTGTATTAGCTAAGTTGTTACAATCATGATTCGTACGTTTTTAATGATGTTCACTGTGATTATAATTTTATCTTAATCATGCATGCATTAATAGTGCATAAAATCAGGATTTCAATACTGTTAATGGACAGACAATGTTAACATTTTATCATGAATACATACATGAATTCATGCTTAATTTCATCAATTAATGTTCTGATTTATGTATTCATTTTTCCTATAGAGTTAGTAAAGCAAATTTGGGAGAACCAGTTTGGTGCCTAACCACAGTATTAACACTCATGTCGCATCCCTGCTAGCCATGTTGGTACAGTTTCAGGTCATTGTGGATATTCAGTACCAAAGAACATAATTCTGCTAATAATCGGGCTGAAGATATGCTGACATTCGATTCTGCGACAGAATAAGTCTTAAGTGAAGTACTGACTTACAATATGTCGTACCTAAACAAAAGCCAACATCACAGCTAGTAGCAGTTTAAAAGTTTCTGGTAAACAGTACAGTCTCAGTTAAAATAAGGGGCTGCCAAGGCCTTCCTCATATTTATTGAAGCTGAACTGAACTAAAAATGCTCAGTTATATTTCCATTATGTTATTTCATTAATAGCTGTGCTTTGGAGTGCTACTGAGCCATCACCATTGAAATAGTGGGCCAACAGCAAGTTCAACAGTTTTTGTTTGGTTGTTGTTTAACCACAAAAATATAATAAGAGGTGGAACTGAGATACTTTAAAGCCCCATCCCCACTTCACGTCACAATGAAATGGCATAAAACTTTTTTTTAGTCCTGTAAGTCAAAAATTGCAGGCCTTTAGATTTTCCATAGGCTGTGTTGATAAAAGCTCAAAAATAAATATACTGTAATAATGTAAAGCATGCATCTAGCTCTCAAAACAAGATGAGGCTCAATACATCACAGACGCAGCAGGCGTCCAGATGGCTGTGGATCAAGAGGGGAGATCCGTGGACCATAACAGCTACTTAGACACAAGCCGAGGACTGATCAACCCCGGCTGGGTCACCTGGGCGAGGGTGTCTGATGTTGTGAGACCCGAAACACCCAATGAACCCAGGATACATCACTGATGATGTGTCTAAGTTGCACCCAAGTGTATATTAGAACTAGTAGATCTGGCCAAGCCAGTGACCTCCGGGAACAGGATGGATGACGACCATGAAAGTATGGTGACTACTGGAGAGACAGTTGGCAGCCTGGAAAGACAGTAACCGGGGCAGAGAGGGCTAGCAACCCAAACTGCAGCTCCCGTGAGGGACCACCCACAAGCAGGCTACGGAAAACTCTTCTGAATTATACCCCCAGGGGTGCCCGAGAGGGGGGGAGGATGAGCACCTCAACAGGACGGCCCAACAGGCAATGACCCATGCTAACGGAAAAAAGACAACGAGCGCAGTTTGTTCATGTGGCAAAGTCTGCAAGAACCAGCATGGCCTGAAGATCCACCAGGCCAGAAAGAAATGTTTGACGGGGAAGCAGGTGGTGCAACGCACAGGTCCAGTACCTGGTGAGACACAGGAGGAGCCCGGCCAGGAGTCAACCCACAGTGCCCAGACCCTCCATGCTCCACAAGCCCCTCCCTGTACCAGACAGTGCTACCCTTGGTAGCACCAGGCCACAGGGTCTTGTGGCCTGGTGCTACCAAGGAAGGCGAATGGCTCCAGTTTGACAAAGATCTGGATCAAGTCCTTGAAGCCACTGCAAGGGGAGATGCAGACCAGAAGTTGCGGACGATGTCTGCAATGATCATCAGCATCGGTGCTGAAAGGTTTGGCATAATGGAACAACAGCCAACCAGAGGTCTAGGGGAGCCAAACAGACGGGAGGTGAAGATCAGCCAGCTTCGGTAGGAGCTCAGACTGCTTGGGAGGCAGTTTAAGCAGGCAAGGGAGGAGGAAAAGGCGGGGCTGGCAGAACTCCGCAACATCGTGAGGAAAAAAATCACCACCCTCCGTCGTGCCGAGTGGCACAGGAAAAGGGGCAGGGAGAGAGCCAGGAAACGTGCAGCCTTCATCTCGAACCCTTTTGGTTTCACCAAGAAGATCCTCGGGCAGAAAAGAAACGGCCACCCATGTGTACTGAAGATGAGGTCAGCGAGTACCTCAGAGCCACCTACAGTGACAGCGCTCGAGAAGAAGACCTTGGGCCATGCAAGACCTTGATAACTCCGCCAGAACCCACCACGACATTTGACACCAAGGAGCCAACTTTGAAAGAAGTCGAACAGGTTGTCAGAGCAGCTAGATCGAGCTCAGCACCAGGCCCCAGCAGAGTGCCATATGTTGTCTTCAAGAGATGCCCCAGACTCTTGAAGTGACAATGGAGGATCCTCAGAGTCATCTGGAGAAGGGGGAAGGTAGTACAGCAGTGGAGACATGCAGAGGGTGTCTGGATTCCAAAGGAGGAGAACTCAAGCACCATTGAGAAGTTCAGGATCATCTCACTCCTCAGTGTCGAGGGCAAGATATTCTTCAGTATCGTTGCCCGGTGCATGACGGAGTTCCTCCTTAGAAACAGCTACATCGACACCTCAGTGCAGAAGAGGGGAGTTCCGAAGGTCCCAGGGTGCATCGAGCATACAGGAGTCATCACCCAGCTGATCCGAGAGGCACGGGAAGGCAAAGGAGACCTGGCAGTCCTTTGGCTAGACCTCACCAATGCCTACGGGTCCATTCCACACAAGCTTGTGGAAACTTCGCTTTACCGACATCACGTTCCAGGTAAGATCAAGGACCTCATACTGGACTACTACAGCTGTTTCAGCGTGAGAGTCACTTCTGGAACTGTAACATCTGCATTCATCGGCTTGAGAAAGGCATTATCACTGGATGCACCGTTTCCGTGATATTGTTCGCCTTGGCCATGAATATGCTGGTGAAGTCAGCAGAGGTGGAATGCAGAGGCCCACTCACCAACTCAGGTACGCGGCAGCCCCCCATCAGAGCATTTATGGATGATCTGACAGTGACTACAACATCAGTCCCAGGATGTCGATGGATCCTTCAAGGCCTCTTGCGTCTCATTAACTGGGCCCGGATGACCTTCAAGCCAGCAAAGTCCAGGTCCCTGGTGGTGAAGAGGGGGAAGGTTACAGACTTGTTTCTCTTCTCACTTGGAGGCACCCAGATTCCATCTGTGGGAGAGAAGCCAGTCAAGAGCCTGGGCAAGATCTTTGACTGCACCTTGAAGGACACTGCAGCACTCTAAGCAACATCAGAGGAGTTGGGAACCTGGCTGACAGCTGTAGATACCAGGTAAGTTCAAAGCCTGGATCTACCAACATGGCATCTTGCCACGACTCCTCTGGCCTCTGCTGGTCTACAATGTGCCAATGACCACCGTTGAAGGCTTCGAGAGGAAGGTAAGTTGTTTCCTGCGGAAGTGGTTGGGCTTACCGCGAAGTCTCAGCAGCATCGCTTTGTACGGGAGAAACAACAAACTGAAACTGCCCTTCAGTAGTGTGACAGAGGAGTTTGTGGTTACCCGAGCAAGAGAGGTGCTGCTGTATAGGGACTCCAGTGACATCAAAGTCTCCTCGGCCGGCATAGAAGTAAGAACCGGCAGGAAGTGGAAGGCTCACGAGGCAGTGGACCAGGCTGAGTCCTGCCTGCGACACAGGAAGCTGGTGGGATCAGTGGCTTCAGGTCATGCAGGCTTCGGGAGCAACAAAAGACCTCACCACATCAAGGCCCAGGGAAAGGAGAGGCGTCAGCTGATCCAGCAGGAGATCCAAGCCGGGGTGGAGGAAGCCCGCTGTAGTAGGACAGTAGGGATGCGGCAACAGGGGGCGTGGACCCGATGGGAGGAGGCAGCTGACCGGAAGATAATGTGGACAGAGCTATGGCGATCTGAGCCACACTGGATCAAGTTTCTGATCGAGTCGGTGTACGATGTCCTCCCAAGCCCGTTCAACCTCTTCCGCTGGGGCTTGGCCGAGAATCCACTGTGCCCTCTCTGCCAGAGAAGTGGATCGCTGGAGCACATCTTGAGCTGCTGCCCAAGGGCACTAGGAGAAGGGCGCTACCGCTGGCACCATGACCAAGTGCTGCGGGTTATCGCAGAGGTCATCAGCACAGGGATCTCCACCAGCAAGTACCAGCAACCATCAAGGCAGTCCATCGCCTTTGTTAAAGCCGGACAGAAGCCACAGAAGAGCCAGAGCCAAGCAGGAGGGCTGCTGGTATCAGCTCAGGACTGGCAGCTGAAAGTCGACCAAGGGACACAGCTCAGATTCCCAGAGAATATCGCAGTGACCACACTCAGGCCAGACATAGTCCTGGTGTCAGAAACAACAAGGCAAGTGGTCCTGTTGGAGTTGACTGTTCCCTGGGAAGACCGGATGGAGGAGGCCTTTGAGAGGAAGAGGGCTAAGTATGAGGAGCTGGCAGGCGAGTGCCGGAGCAGGGGATGGAGGACCCGATGCAACCCCATCGAGGTCAGGTGCAGAGGATTCGTGGGCCAGTCTCTCATCAGGGCACTCAAGATGCTGGGAGTGAAGGGACTGCAAAACAGAAGAGCCATCAAAAACATCACAGACGCAGCAGAGAAGGCGTCCAGATGGCTGTGGATCAAGAGGGGAGATCCGTGGACCATAACAGCTACTTAGACACAAGCCGGGGACTGATCAACCCCGGCTGGGTCACCTGGGCGAGGGTGTCTGATGTTGTGAGACCCGAAACACCCAATGAACCCAGGATACATCATGATGATGTGTCTAAGTTGCACCCAAGTGTATATTAGAACTAGACTATGATGCTCTGAACTCATTGGGTTAGAAATAAACTATTTGTGACCATGCACAATACTGGTAAAACTAATGTTTTCACTCTAAAAAAAGAAAAGACAGTTATGTTGAGATGAAACTTTTAGTAGAAAGTAGCTACTGATCACTGATCGCTACTGATGCGCGACTGTCTGTGTCTTTACGCTCATCGGCACACGGAAGAGCGCGCGCCCAAAGACGCTGAGCGGTTCAGGAGGCATTTAGATCAAATGTTCACATGTACATCGGCTGCACTGTAAAATGACATGATAATAATGGTAAAAGCCACACTTTAAATGGAAAATATCAGGCCTGTACTCCACAGAGCGAATCGTGGCTGCATCGGACAGCGGAGAATGCGTCCTCTTGCGCAAAATGGGGCCCCCCATGGATCGTGGGGCCCTACGCACAGCGCGTGTTTTGTGTAAAGGGAGGGGAGGTGCTGCTTAAGCTATACATATAAAGTAACAAGCCTTTTTTGGAAAAGTAAGGAGTAGAAAGTACAGATGTTAATGTTGAAAATGTAACTGAGTAAAAGTAAAAAGTTGTCGGAGAAATAAATACTTCTAAAAGTACAAAGTGCCTGAAAAATCTACTTAAGTACAGTAACGAAGTATTTGTACTTCGTTACTTGCCATCTCTGCAAATAGGGCCCGCAAATTGTATCATTTCAGCACTTTTAACCTCAGCACATCTAAACATATGCCAGCACAAAAATGCCCAAAAAGTTATTAATATAGTATTTAACAGTATTTAATATAAAAGACTCATGAAAACAAATGGCATCCACCTGATCACAGAGATGATGCTACATCTGAAACAGGGGAGGATGAGCTGTACACAGTATTGACACGACTGGACTTTTACAAACATGGAACAACTCAACATAAGGCACATAAGGCACCATTTAATAAATGGTTATCATTCCTCTGTCAGAAATCACTGTGATGCTCTTTAGAGACATCTGTGATTTTAAACATAGACTGTGGTGATCACACAGACATTTTGTTCCAATATCATAATAAAGAACATTATCAGCAGACAAATATGTTTGGAAGTATGTCATGCAATTGGTCAGCTTAAGTTGAGAGAAGTTATTCTGTGTAAACTTTCTGCTGTGTTATGTTTTACTGGAAGTTTTTTTTTTTTTTTTTTTGAAAAAAAAAAAAGATATAATATATATCTATATATATTAATATAATATATATCTATCTGAAACTATAAATTTCAGATAGAGATCTGTTCATGCTTCTTCAGGCAAAGTCCAAAATTCTGCTGGCAAAGCCAAGTCATTCATTTATTTCTGTGTTTAATGTCAGAATGTTTGGTTCTGAGTCATGACAAAATCAGCCAATGTTTTTTTGGGCAACAAAATACATTTATATCTGATGGCAGGTGCACAAATGGTAATTTCCTGTCATTTGCACCATTTCAGCACAAAAACCCAAAGCAAATTTACCCTGGAATACTTTGTTTTTCCCAGTTTATGGAGTAAAAAAGCTTTTTTTATGATGATAAATGAACAGCTGTTAACTTCATTATCACTGCATTAATGCACGTATCACAGAGTTCTTCTTTTCATTTTAGACCCATATATGGTGCACCAGTGAACAAAAAAATAAATATCCTCCTTAGTTGTTCTTTTCTTTATTTCACTGTCTACACGTGTCTATTTCTTTTTTTATCCTGTTTTACCTATGATTCATGGCTACTGACTAACCAAGGTAAAACATCTATTCTAGTTTGTGAAAAGTGAAAGCAAGCTGTTTGTCACTGACTAAACACCACACCAAATCCTGGAATGTTGACACATAAATACAGAAAAGTCATAGCTGAACCTTGGCTGCAAATGGAGATTCATGAAGCTATTTGCTACTTTAATTCTATTCTGTACAAGATCATTACCACATTATCTATTTAAAGAGAAAGAGACTGTAATGGAGACAGATTGTTTTTTTTTTCTTGTCCTTGCATAAACCTGACTTCTCATGCTGTAGAGAACAATGTGGTAATAGTAAATAAAACCTGCTGAAGCAGTGAGCTTTGAAACATTTAAATTTAATTTTTTAAACATTAATGTCTATCAAATTAAAGTTGATAAATATATACAAATGCACATCATCTCATTGGCCCTCCTGGCACTATGTCTCTCAGTGTGTGTTCTGTCCTGCACGCATGTCTGTCTGTAGGTCTGTGTGTCTTTGTGTCTGTGGGTGTGTGTGCTAATAAGGGACTATGAGACAATGACAGACACCAAGCCCTAATTAGGTTGTCATGCTGAAAGAGCGAGGACGGACAGAAGAAAGAGAGAGAGAGAAGAAGAGACCTTATTAAGGGGGATAGGTGTCAAGTTCTGGCAGGAGAAGGAGGTGGGAGGAGAACAGGGGATGGGAGGAAGAAGAGTTGGAGAACTGGGCACAGATTGGAAGAACAGGAGTACTGGAAGGAAAGTAGGTGATGGACCAGCAGTTGCAAACATAAGATGGAGGTGGAGGAGAAGGTGTTGTAGAATGTGGTGGCAGCTTGTGGGATGAGGCCAGATCAGATGAAGTGTGGGAGAATAAACGAGTAGGAGGGAGAAGGTGATGTGAAAAGAGGTGCAAAGCAAAAGAAACAGGAGAGAGTGAAGGTGGTGAAAGTATCAGATGCAGAGGAGGAAGCCAAGCAGGATCAAGTAGGGGGGAGTGATGGTGATTTATGGCACAAAACAGGAGGAAAGCTATTTTACTACAGCAACTGTATCTTGTAAAGTTGAAAAGAAATCTAATTTTTTTTTTTTTTTTTTTTTTTTTTTGCCTCATTCCTCTTCACCATAATAGCATCACCAAAGATAATACAGAGGTTTGGCAAAATGTGAATTACTATAAAGATGGTACTACCTTTTGCTAGTTTTCATGTTAAAAATTAATTAAATAAATAAATAAACTGTAAAATGGTTTTCTAGGCACCAAAATAACAAAAGCAATGCCATTATAACTAAATCTCAATAATTAAAATAGGTGGAAAGATCCATTTTACGTTGTTTTTGGTCATTTCACCAAGCTACTTGCATACTTTGTTTTAATTAATCCCAACAAATCACATCAGTTATGTCAGACAATGTCCACACATGGCTAGGTATCTTTAAGACAGATGCTTTTCTCTTCTCTTTTAAAAAACAACCCTGAGAAGTCTTCAGTAACTTATGAAAATATTCATCTACATTGAAATTTATTTTCAGACTTTTACAACCAAACCAAAGTCCAACCAGTTATGGTTAAACTTGTGTAAACTGGTGTTATCTAGCATTTTGGGGGACTTTTTTTCTAGTTTTCAATCTAAGACTTAACTGATGAGCAGGTGCTGATGATTTAATATGAAAAGATAAAATGCATACATTTTTGTGAGTACCCCTGCCATATTTAACAGGTGTTGTAACAAAAGCAACCAGATACACTGGCAGCCAAGGGTATCAAGTGGACATGGTTAATCTTGAGACAATAACAAACATCAATCATCCTTAACATTGGCTTGCAACAGTAACGTAGTTGGAGAGCAGTGAGTGTACGTGCAAGCATGTTTTGGTAAAGTTCACCAAAGCACAACCCCTTATGTAAACAGGAGTGGGGAGAAGAGAAACTGGTGCACGGTGTGAAAATATTCACCCTGATGGTTTTCAAAATGTGAGTTTTTTTTTTTTTTTTTTAATCAGAATTACAATTTTTTTAAATGTAACTATATTCTCCGCTTTTAAAAGATATTTTATATTAACCTCTCTCCCCCTCTTTGTTATTAAATGTCTAAATAGTGGAGCTTTTTATTTACTTTGTAAAATTTTTTAAATGAAATGCCTCTTAAAAGTTTAAACTTTTTTGCATCCTTTTAAAACAGCGTTTAGACAGGAGTTAATTTATAGGTCTAATGAACGTCTTTCGATGTGAACGCTTATACACATGTGTTTATCACCAGAGGCAGACAGGCATGGGAGAAAGAGAGATAGACTGAAGACTGTTCAGCTAAATGTAGATGGCCAAGCAGGTCCAGTCATGCAAAAACCTGAGGCATGTGTGACCTGCCATTTTAAAAAGTTCCAAAGCCATCTTATTAGATTTTTAGAAATCAACAAAAGGGATGAATTTTGTCTTGACAAGCAATATTGGTGAGTGTTACTCTTTTTATGATGGATTGTGTTATTGGTTTTCATGTCATTTTAAAATATTAAGTAGTCATATGATTAAGTGTGACTGTTATTGCAACTTTGTCCTTGTTACTGCAGTCAAAACAAAAACTTTGGTTTTATGTAATGTCTGTTGTAATGCAGCATCCTGTGATTATGCCAAATATTGACAGGCATAAATCTCTGATAAGTTTAAAGAGCATTAAAATTTTCAATAAATGTAGCAAGAGAGCTTTTCTGATGTTGAGCCTCTTGGTTACAGTGTCACTCTCAATTCAAGATTATTAGGTGAACTAATAACCTGGTTTTGATGTCATAGTGGGGTCATAAGGGTATGAAGGCACTGAAAGCCCAGGTGAAGCAGGCTACCTCATCCAACCTTCAACAAGCACAAAATTGTTGAATAATGTCCAACCCAAAAATAATGTCAGAATTATTTGCCAAAATGAAATTATACTGTATTGTTTCATATCTGCCACTTTGGGTTTTGTTAAACAATCAAATAATAATAAAAAAATAATAGATAAATATAGATAGCTTTACCTTAAAAAAGGAATATACCCTCCTGGATGACAGACTGGATATTTATTTTTTGCAGATTTATACAAGGGCATGTTTCAAATCAGATCATTATGCACACAGACACACACCATCCCTCTGCAGGTAAACAAGACTGTAAAGACTGTGTGATTCTTGTTACAGGCTACAAAGCCAACAGTCCCTATACCCTCAAACAAAAGCACACATACACACACACACATTTAACGACATGGCCACCTAGGACTCAGGCCAAACTCTGCTGTGGTGCCAACAGCTATGTTGTAAATATTCAATTTACTGAACTGGCAGCTTCCCAAATTTCAGCAAGAATTCAGACCTGCTTGGACAAAAAAAGCCAGTCATACAGTCACACATGAACAACAATACCAGGACAGATATATATATATATATATATATATATATATATATATATATATATATATATATATATATATATATATATATATATATATATATATATGACAGCTGGGATAGGCTATATATATATATATATAGCCTATCCCAGCTGTCATTGGGCGAGAGGCAGGCTACACCTTCAACCGGTCACCACACTCTAAAATGTAATAGCTATTCTTACTTAAATTACATTTGTGCACTTTACTTAAATCTTAATAACCTGTTGATTGAACTCAATTAATATGAGTAAGGAACCCGTTAAGCTAGAGAAAATTATACAACTTAATTCCTGTGTGTAACCTGGACTCGAAACTTTTTATCATGGTGATTGAACACTGAGTTCAGGATTGCACATGTGCAGTAAAGCCAGGCAGGAGACTACTCTGCAGACTGATTTCGATGTTGGGGGACGCAGAATTTCTCTTAGTCTCAAGGTGAGTTATTTAACGCATCTGCATTAAGCTGCAACACGGAAGTGAAACACCAGATTTTTTTTAACTACTAAACATCCTTTGTTGTGTTTGCTTCTAGGTGAGGTGTTGGTGGCTCAGTTGGATAGTGCGATTAGTTGGTAATCAAGAGATTGCAAGTTCGAATCCAGCTCTGTGCAACAAATGGTGCTGAGTTCTTGGGCAAGACACTTAACCCTAAGTTTCTGGTGTGTAAATGGTCATAAAAGAGTGTGACTGTGTGAGTTGATTCTGGTGGATAACTAACATAGATATAACTTTCTTAATCCAAGTTAAAATAACTCAAAATTTAAGTTAATTAAAAAAATTAACTAATTAAAAAATTAAGTAAACACAACAGGGTTCCGAGTACACAAAACAAGTAAATATAAAGTAAATGTAATCTAAGACTATTAATCATATTTACGTAACTTTTTTAAGGCAATCGGTTTCCAAAATTTTTTTAAGTAATGCCAACTTGTTAAATTTTAGAGTGCAGCCAATCACAGGGCCACATAGAGAGATGGACAACCATTCACTCTCATAGTCATACCTAAGGGCAATTTGGAGTCATCAATCAACCTAATGAGCATGTTTTTAGTCTGTAGGAGGAAGCTGGAGTGCCCTGAGAGAACCCACGCATGAATGGGAAGAACATGAAAACTTCCCACAGAAAGGCCCTGCTCGACCCAGGGATCGAACCAGGGATCGAACTGGCAACCTCCTTGCTGTGAAGCATGTACATTACACTCCTGATGAAAATTTTAAGACCAGTTGAAATATTGCAAGAATTCATGTTTGTGCAGTTTTGGATCTTAAGAAGCTTCTAAGAAGAGCTTCAAAATGTAAAAAGAAGAAATGAGAGTGAGACCAAAAAAAATTGAGAAAGCAATTTGTCAGGTAGTCACACTGTCATAACCTCCTGATGACAAAGGCAAAAAAGCTTTCCCTCTTTGAACGTGGTTGGATTGCTAAGTGGCCATCGCTGCTGAGGTTGGACGCAGTAAGACAGTCATTTTGCATTTCTTAAAAGATCCTGAGGTTTATGGAACAAAAAAATCAAGTGGTAGACCCAAAAAAATCTCACCGGCACTGAGCCGGAGGATCCGAATGGCTGTCCGTCAAGACACGGGACGATCCTCATCCCAAATTAAGGCCATTACTGGTGCTGACTGCAGCCCAATAACCATCAGACGGCATCTGCAAAGGAACGGCTTCAAAAACAAAAAACGTCTTCAAAGGCCACGTCTCCTTCAACGCCACAAAATTGCCCGTTTGGCCTTTGCAAGGGAGCACCAAACATGGGACGTTCAAAGTTGGAAGAAAGTTTTATTCTCTGATGAGAAAAAATGTAACCTTGATGGTCCTGATGGCTTCCAACGCTACTGGCATGACAAGGAGATGCCACCTGAGATTTTTTCAACACGGCACAGCGGAGGGGGCGCCATCATGATCTGGGGTGCTTTTTCCTTCAATGGAACAATGGGGCGTCAAACAGCAGCTGGCTACGTGGAGATGTTGCAGCGGGCATCCCTCATGACTGAGGGCCCTCGTCTGTGTGGTGATGACTGGGTTTTTCAGCAGGACAATGCTGCAATTCACAATGCCCGTCTGACAAAGGATTTTTTTCAGGAGAATAACATCACTCTTTTGGATCATCCTGCATGTTCCCCTGATCTAAATCCAATTGAGAACATTTGGGGATGGATGGCAAGGGAAGTTTACAAAAATGGACATCAGTTCCAGACAGTGGATGCCCTTCGTGAAGCCATCTTCACCACTTGGAGCAACATTCCTACAAGCCTTTTGGAAACACTCGCATCAAGCATGCCAACACGAATTTTTGAAGTGATCAACAATAATGGTGGAGCTACTCATTACTGAGTCTGTTTTTGAGACTTTAATTTCTGTTTTAGGGTTTTTTTTAGCTATGGTCTTAAACTTTTGATCAGCTGATGAACAGCCTATTTTAGTTAAATTGTTCTTTTCAATAAATTGCCTGCTCAAAACATTTAGTCTCTTGCTCTCATTGCTTCTTTTTGCATTTTGAAACTCTACTTAGAACCTTCTTATGATACAACAGTGCAAAACGTAAATTTTTGCAATTTTTTAACTGGTCTTAAGATTTTGATCAGGAGTGTACCTGCTTGCACTATCATGCCACCCATACATATGTATGTATATATATACAGACCTGATCAAAATCTTAAGACCAGTTGAAAAATTGCTAGAATTTACCTTTTGCACATTTGGATCTTAATGAGGTTTTAAGTAGAGCTACAATATGCAAAAGCAAGAAGGGGGAGTGTGACAAAAAGCACTTTGAAAAAGTAATTTATTGAAAACAACAACTAAACTGAAATAGGCTGTTTATCAGCTGATCAAAAGTTTAAGACCACGGGCTATTAAAGCCAAAATCTGCTCAAAATTTTCATTTTCTGTCAGGCATTCACACGGTCATGCCCTCCTGATGGCTAAAGCTAAGAAGCTGTCTCTTCTTGAACCTGGTCGAGCTGCATAAGCAAGGCCTCTCGCAGCATGCCATTGCTGCTGAGGTTGGACGCAGTGAGACAATCATTCTAAAATTTTTGAAAGATCCTGAGCATTATGGAACAAAAAAGTCAAGTGGTAGACCCAAAAAAATTACACCTGCGCTGAGCCGGAGGATCCGATTGGCTGTCCGTCAAGACACAGGGCGGTCCTCGACCCAAATTAAGGCCCTTACTGGTGCCGACTGCAGCGCAATAACCATCAGACGGCATCTGCGGGAAAAGGGTTTCAAAAACAAAAAACGAATTCAAAGACCTCGTCTCCTTCAACGCCACAAAACTGCCCATTTAGACTTTGCCAGGGAGCATCAAACATGGGACATTGAAAGGTGGAAAAAAGTTTTATTCTCTGATGAGAAAAAATTTAACCTTGACGGTCCAGATGGCTTCCAACGTTACTGGCATAACAAGGAGATCCCACCTGAGATGTTTTCTACCCGGCACAGTGGAGGGGGGTCCATCATGATCTGGGGTGCTAATTCATTCAGTGGAACACTGGAGCTTCAGGTGGTGCAGGGTTGTCAAACGGCGGCTGGTTACGTGCAGATGTTGCAGCGTGCATCCCTCATGACTGAGGGCCCTCGTCTGTGTGGTAACAGCTGGGTTTTTCAACAGGACAGCGCTGCAGTTCACAATACTCGCTTGACGAAGGACTTCTTCAGGGAGAATAACATCACTCTTTTGGACCATCCCACATGTTCCCCTGATTTAAATCCCATAAAGAACATTTGGGGATGGATGGCAAGGGAAGTTTATGAAAATGGCCATCAGCTCCAGACAGTTGATGCCCTTCGTGAAGCCATTTTCACCACTTGGAGCAATGTTCCCAAAAGCTTCCTGGAAACACTCGCATCAAGCATGCCCAAATGAATTTTTGAAGTGATTAACAAGAACAGTGGAGCAACTCATTACTGAGTCCTACTGAGAAAAATTTTTGTTCTGGTTTGGAGGGTTTTTTGTAATTTTTTGAGCGATGGTCTTAAACTTTTGATCAGCTGATAAATAGCCTATTTCAGTTTGGTTGTTGTTTTCAATAAATTACTTTTTCAAAAGGCTTTTTGTCACGCTCCCCCTTCTTGCTTTTGCATATTGTAGCTCTACTTAAAACCTCATTAAGATCCAAATGTGCAAAAGGTAAATTCTAGCAATTTTTCAACTGGTCTTAAGATTTTGATCAAGTCTGTATATATATATATATATATATATATATATATATATAATACCTGCAACAAAATTTTGCAAAAGTTTACCTTAGTACACAAGTGTAAAATCCATTGTCCTCCATCTCAGCAGATCTGAACCAGATGGAGTCGTCTTCTTTACTCAGCCTATGACCGGAAAAGATGATAGGCTCCTGAAGAGATCATGACAGAAAAAAGACTCATCAGAAAATTAAATATGATAGAATGTCTACAAGTCATGTAAGCTGAGCATTAACTAAGGTCATCAAATCAAAATTTGAAAGTTTATCGTTATGCACCTTGGGTTAATTTCATAAAGAACACATTTCATTTTAAAGGTGCCTAGCCTAATCAGTCTTACAGAATGATTTACATTAATTTCTATCTGAAACAGTTAACTTTATTGGCACTTTGGATGTTCATTTACATGGCATTGGCATTTTAGGTGCCAAAAAATAAAGAAAAAATGAAAATGTGTTTTTGTGTTTGCCATCTGTTTAAAATGGCAAATGAAAATGGCCAATATGACAGCATCTATGAGTAAGTGGGCTTGTTGCAAATCAGTTATTTGCAAAATGTATAACTAGAAGTTAAATTAGCCTTCTTTGCGAACTACATATTGGGCCTGATTAACTAAGATCCCAAATAACGAGCGCTAAATTGTGTGTGGAAACTAAAAAAAGGCATGTGCTATTAGTGGGCCTGTTGCGGGTGATCTACTATGACTGCGTGTGCAATTAATAACGGGTGCAAAAGTGGTGCGGCCCGCCCTACTTAAATGAGGATTTTGTGTGTGCTACTGGCTGTCACCATGGAGAGTTTGGGGGAGAGCAGGGTGGCCATAAACAAAAAATGAAGTTAGAACCATGGAGTTGGAGGTCTTGGTGGAGGAGGCATATACTCCAGCAGAGAAATCTAAGCACTGCCAGAAGTAACACAATTTGGAAGACCTGTGAAAGGTGAAAAGAAGATAGCAAGATATCCACAGAAGAACAAAGGAAGAACTTTTCTATAATTAACCCTGTCTCTGCTGAATATAAATTTATTAGAGGTAAGCCCCTTAAGACGTGGCATCTCATTTTCAAGAGGGTACTCTTCTCTATATTGTTGTAAGGGAAGTTATTATGAAGCTATAATCAATGACATCCATGGACAGAGAGGTCGTTCTAGAAGAGAATACGGAGTGTTTACTTATAGAACGTTTTCTGCATCATCATTGTCAGACTGGGCACTGGTATACCAAGCAGCAACCTCCAGTGTTAACATATGAAGCCAATATGAAAGCGTAAAAATAAAGTCCTTGCGTGTTCATCTGAGGCTCGCTGCCAAAGTGCTGAAGAAGGAAACACACACCGTGCAAATAGAATACCCACTATTGCAGAAAAAAGAAACAGGTGTACAGCCTGGTTCTGTATAAGATGATTATATGTTTGAAATAATGGGCTCTAATTTCCTGGTGCAACTCAGGGTGGTGCAGCCTGGCGCACCCTGCGCAGTGGTAATTTTGTCCGGCGCACCACCGTGCGCAGCCAATTTGGCAATTTGGTAGACCGGCTGCGCCAAGATGGGTGTGACGGCGCACCAGGGGGAGGTGTCGACAGATTCAGCTTGGCGCAGTGACAATTTCGTGCAAAAAATCAGAGCAGAAGGTGCGCTGAAAGCTCGCCAGCTCCAACCTGGTCTATTCTCGGCGCACGCAAAGCGCACCCCGTGCAGCGGTGATTTGGCTGACAGGCGCACAGTGTGCACACGTCACCAAAACCTCACAGGCAGGTATCCACAGTGTCAGGCACATTTCAATGCAATAAACAATCACAGCAACAACTATTTAATGTAACCGTCTGAACCAGCACATACATTTTTATCTATAATAATTGTCCTTTCACATCTGATGTCAGATCAGAGACATTTGTCATAATGGAAACTCAACCTGACGGTAGCTGGAAGAGTGACGCAAACTAACGAGTTCACATCTCTCAGCCAACCACAAACAGCCACATCATCTGATACGGAGTATCCAGCTTCTCTCATCTCATGAAATTCAAAAGAAAAGAAAAAAGAGAGAGACCCTCGCTAAATAAATGTAAGTCACTCGGTGTCCTAAGGATTTACCTGTGATTGCCCATATTTCTCTGTTTTAATCTTTATTCTTAACGTGATCTAAAAAGATGGAGTACATAATTGCAAGGAGGATGAGGAGGAGATATCGGGGGGAATATTTCACCAAAGGCGCTGCCATTTGGTGATGACAGACCAGGAATGCAGGTGGATCACAAGCATGATGAATGTATTAGCCCGCTGCCGGGTTTAAATGTAATTATCACTTAATTTTGTACTCCTATTTATGTCCCGCGAGGTGGTCTACACGGTGACGCGCATCGTGGCCTCTGATGCTCGGCCCGGTGGTCCCTGCGCTCTCCCAGTTGCTGTAAAAGTGACAGCAGCTCTGACCTTCTTCGCCACTGAGGTGAAATTGTCACTGCACCTCGCCCGCGGCGCATCTAAAGGCGAGGAGAGGCGTTCATTTGATTGGTGAAGATTACACTCGGCTGTGTTAAACCCACTCACACCCTCTCTCCTCCCTCTCTGCTACTTGAGCCCCTGAGAAGGATGGAGGCGTGGGTGCGCCTCCCTGCGCCAGACTGCGCTGTGCACGAAACTTGCAAAATGCCCCGTTGGCGCAACGCAGGCGCGGCGTAGGGCAGGTGCGCTGCACCTGGTCTTCGAAATTAGAGCCCAATGTATTATACAGGTCATCAAGAAAGTGTTTTTTATCCTTGATGGATGGCAAAGGGACCTTGCTGGCTGCAGTGATGAAGTTCAAGTGTATCGGGGAGGGGGGGGGGGAGTTACAGTTATGCAACCATTCCACTAGGATTACAAGAACCAGCTGACTGTATGATCTTACATTTGAAATATTAAAAAGATGACCAATTATGGAACAGCATTCAAACAGTTCAAAACAAATGTAATTTCTACAAAAGTGGTGATAATTTCTTGCCATTTAAAATCCTTGGCACTTTAAACTGTTTATCTGACTGTCACTGCTGCACACAAATTCTGTAATGACCCTTCTGTTAGCATAAACCAATTTTATTTTCCAATCAGAAGTAGTTGGATTATTATTATTTTTAATGCTGTTTAAAATTCTGCATAATAGCTCCTTAAACTTTACTTTGCAGTGCAGCCTGATCTGCTTGATTTAATGTCTGTTATCAGATAGATCCATCTTGTAAGTTGCAACTTACAGGGACTGTGCTTGTGCCCGAAGCAGCACAGCCCAATCAGTGTCCTTTAAAGCAGGAAGAGGTGAGAGCTACAACCGAGACAACAGCAGGAAATGACTGCTCATAAAGAGATTAGCATAAATGCTAACAGCTTCAGTAGCAGTTTTACCAGATCTGGACCTCATTTCTTCATTAAATGAAAAACAAATAACAACACTGAAAGAATTTCTCGATAGAAGGACATTTTCGCTATACTTCTAACATGTTTTGGTGAGAGTTTGTTCGATGAAGTGTCTCACACTTTGTACTTAACACCACAGCAATAGTAACTCTTATGTTGCACAGCAATGTATTTCTTCTGAAAACCAGATATATCAGGGTACAGTTGTTTAAATGAGAAATTATAGTAAATTGCACTTTAGAGCTTAAAGAAATGCACCACTCATTAAGGTTATTTCAAAAGTTGAAAGATTTACTTTTTTTTTTCGTGCCAGTGGTGTTTTAGCCCATCTATTTTTTATTTTTTATTTATTTATTTTTTTTAATCACCTAAGCCAATATTTTACAGACGTGGATACAATTGTTGGTACCCTTCTGTTAAAGAAAGAAAATCCCACAATGATCACTGAAATAACTTGAAAATGACAAAAGTTACAATAAAAAAAAATTTACTGAAAATTAATTAATGAAAATCAGACATTGCTTTTGAATTGTGGTTCAACAGAATCATTTTAAAAAAACAAAATAATTAATGTGGCCTGGACAAAAATGATGGTACCCTTAATTTTATTCTTTATTGCACAACCTTTTAAAGCTCACTCCAGAATGCCTTGATAGTCTTGAGATTTCATTGTACCCTGCACAGATTCAAGACACCCTGTGCCAGATGCAGCAAAGCAGCCCCAGAACATAACTGAGCCTCTTCCATGTTTCACAGTAGGTACATTGTTCTTTTCTTTCTATGCTTCATTTTTGTGTCCATGAACATAGAGCTGATGTGACCTGCCAAAAAGCTCCAGTTTCGTATCATTTATCCAAAGGACATTCTCCCACAAGCTTAGTGGCTTATTCCAGTCTCGCTTTTTTACGATTTGCTTTCAACAGTGGTGTCCTCCATTAAGTCCACTTTGGCTCAAGCAGCGACAGATGGTGCGATCTGATACTGATGTATCTTGTCCTTGGAGTTCACCTCTAAAATCTTTGGAAGTTGTTCTGGGCTCTTTGGTTACGGTTTGTATTATCCGTCTCTTCAATTTGTCATCAGTTTTCCTCTTGAGGCCACATCCAGGGAGGTTGGCTACAGACCCGTGGACCTTAAACTTCTGAATAATATCTGCAACTGTAGTCACAGGAACATCAGGCTACTTGGAGATGGTCTTATAGCCTTTACCTTTAACATGCTTGTCTATAATTTTCTTTCTAATCTCCTGAGACAACTCTCTCCTTTGCTTTCTGTGGTCCATGTTCAGTGTGGTACACACCACAATACCAAACAGCACAGTGACTACTTTTCAGCCTTTAAATAGGCAGACTTACTGATTACAAGTTTGAAGACACCTGTGAAACTGATAAGAGGACACACCTTAGTTGGAGACTCCGGCTTTGCAACAAGCCACTCTCCCCCATTGCAAAGCTATGGTTGGAGGGTTGGTTACCATGACAATGGAGCACTTTCTCTCCCTTTGAAGTTTCATACACAGGTGTTCTGGTCTTCGAAAAGGGCGCGCAAAGTGCGCATTATGTGTATGTGTGTGTGTTGATGAAGTTAAAGGGTGCACACAGAGCCCCCACCCATAAAGTGTTTGGTGACATCAGTCGCCAAACACATCCACACATCTTTCTACACATATATGTTGCCAAAGACAGCTACAGGACATTTGTAGCCATAATGTTATCACAGCTGTTAGGGAGGGTAACCACCACCAGGTATATCAAGAAGACAGCTGGAGATCAGTTGTCAGGTGATTGGCATCACATAATCAGACCACAAATGACTACAACGCATGAATAAGGTCTCCTGTCACCTCTCCTGTGTTTCTTAAGCATTTCACCATGTCATTGTCCAGATGCATGCTGCTTCAGGCTGGACTGTTATGATACTGAAATGCCTGGCCGCTGCCCAAGCCCCTCTCACGGTTTCCGTGGAAATTGTCTAGTTTAACATGTCCCTATGGTCAAACCATTTTAATCCTTTCAAGGGGTACCATCATTTTTGTCCAGGCCAGTTTCTTTATTTTTGTTTTTTAAAATAATTCTGTTTGAACCACAATTCAAAAGCAATGTCTGATTTTCATTAGTTAATTTTCAGTACATTTTTATTTATTATTGTTTTTGGCATTTTCAGGTAATTTCAGTGACCATTGTGGGTTTTTCTTTCTTTAACGGAAGGGTACCAACATTTTTGTCCACTTCTGAATGTGATCTTACCTCTGCATCTCCTTTATTTTTGTACCAGATGAGGCGCAGCTTGGCGTTGGTGGCCATGGTGTAGTTGGTCCTGATGTAGCTGTAGAACAAGGCACATTTGACCCTGACAGGTTCACCTGCTAGGACGTGGTACTCCTTTAGATCCACTGACCAGTCTAGGCATCCATCCACTGCAAGGGCAAGGAAAACAGGCAAAGGATGAAATTAGGCAATTCAGTAAGAGCTGGTGAGATTGTTCATTTGTGTTGTCTGTATTGCAACTTATCCTTAAACCCGCTAAAAAAAATGCACAAAGATGCATTTGTCTGAAGGTTTTTTTTGGCAAACAAAAAGATAAGAAACACACACAAACACCCACACACACACCCACACACATATATATCAGTTCATCTTAGTTCAGTCAAGAACTAAAACTTGAACTGACAAGAAAATGTGAGTCACTTGTAGCAGTTGTAATTTATCATAAAAAGGCTGCTTGTATTATACTATGATCTTAATGTGATTCTTCAAACCCATACTCAAATAAACTGTCTTTCCCTGTTTGTTGTTTACCACCACAAAAGAAAGGAAATACTGTATGACTGAGGAAAAAGTGGGAGACATCACAGTCTAGATTCAAAGAGATATAAGAAGAGGTCAAGCCCAAACAAAAACACAAGAAAGTAGAGAGGAAGCATGTGGTGGCGATGTCTGGGTGAAATCAGGTCAAGCAAAAAGAACAGAAAACAAGTTGTAGATGGAAGACAAGTAGGAGCTGGTGGGACATAGAAGTCAGATGGATGACAAGAAGCTTTCCCAAATGGACTTCCTCTTTACTCCTCTCACAATTCTCTCCCACAACTGCTCCATTTTTGGTCTTTTTTCATCAGATTGATTTTATTTTCTCAGAAAAGGGGCTCAGAAAAACACTTTGTTTAAACAGAGGCTCCCTTGCCTTGTCCTGGTTGAAATATCTTTTCTGCCTCTAATACTGATGCAGGCATAACATAGCAGCAACTGCCATAGATGAAAATGTGGCGCGAATGGGTATGTGCCATTGTGGGAGGGGTGGAAAAAATTGCAGTAAAAGAAGTTTCGTTTACTTATAAATGTTTTTCATGAAAGCTTAGTTCAGGGAACTTTGCAGGTTTAGCTTAGGCTGTGGTAGTATTCCTGCCATGTAATACTGGCCAACAGTGCTGGTCAACACAGCATAATGTGGAAGGCTGTTCATCATGAGACTGGGATCCACATTCAAGATTGCCAACTGCTTAACAGAGGTTTTTTCTTGCCGCCATGATGAGGGATTCCTGATTAGCTATTTGGATTCATGTTGGATGTTGGATGTATGTATTTGTATATATATGTATATGTGTATTTTATACATGTTTATTTGTATCTATGCATATATGTGTATCCATAATATGAAGAGTTTGTCTTCAGCCTGCTCTCTCGTAAAGTGTCTTGAGATAACACTTGTTATGAATTGGCGCTGTACAAATAAAGACTAATTGACTGATTGATTGATTGAACAGTGCTATATTTTCAAAGTTACCCATTCCATGGGCACTAAAGCTGAAGATATACCTGCTGTTAACTACATAATGAGGGCAGATGAAGGCTGTCCCTCCTGCATGGACTCAGCGCATTGGTTGCGCACAAAATCCAGAATTACCATAATGCATTATGTGAGCTGCCGACTACACAAGACCAATAGGATCCATGTAGAGCAGGGGTATTGAATCAAAAATCACAGAGGTCCTGTTATTAAAATGTCCTCCATGTAAAAGGTCCGAACCGAGGTCAAGTTTATGTCTTACAATCTTCCCCTATGTCCACATTTTCATGGTTTCAACAATACTTTTTATCAATTTTCAATACAGGATGTGTTTTACTGAGTGCACAGCTAGCTCTTGTACAATAAATAAAAGTTGGCCCAGGCAAATAAATTTAAGGCCTTTATTTCAGATTAAAGAAAACAAAAACCTAAAAATAAAATAATCTAGAAAAACTGCATTTCCTTGCAGCAAATGCGTTGAAATGCTGAGCCTGAATGCAGAAAATGTGAAATGAAATAGCTAAAAGCAGTATAAACAATGCTGAAAATGTGAAAATGTGACAGAAAATAGTTTGAAGCAGTAAAGTAAAGCTGAAAATGTTGAACATGGGGAATAAAAATGTTTAAAGTAGTGAAAGAAAGCTTAAAATGAAGAAATGTGAAATAAAATTGCAGAAAGCTGCTGAAATGTTTGCCCACCCTGAAGAAGTTATAATCAATGGTCAAAACAGTTACATTGTAAGACCTAAAATTACAAAGATTATAATCAGTAGCAGAAGTTTTAAATTGTTAGCGAACTTGCATTATAAGCAGTGGTTAAAGTGGGATTTAAAGTAATCATTTAACATGGTCTCTCATTTAACCACAACACCTTGACAGTTATGATGGTGCACGGAGAAAAATAAAGTATAAAAAAATATATATATATACAAAATAAAAAATATAGTGCAGATGATGTCAATGATGAAGTGTGACCACTTGTCACCAGTTGCTTAGAAATATTTGGAGATGATGTTGATTATTAGTTTTTTTTTTTTTACTTTTGCTCTCAGAATTACCACTATGATTGCAGAAAACTTCTAACATAACAGGAAGTAGCATACAGGTCTTTTGATTCCTTTCATGGTGTCCACCAGGAACACGTCACATAAAGCATGAACAAACATGCTCATGACGGAAAAAGATGCAAGTGCATATACAAGGACAAACTGCAAGTGTATCCCCCCCGCTTAACATGACCCCATGCCATCACAGGTGCTGGCATATGAACTTTAAGAAGATAACTATCTGGATGCTCCATTTCCTCTATAGCCCGGAGGACATTAAGTTCACATTTTTCAAAAACTATCTGAAATGTGGACTCACCAGAGCACAGAACACTTTGCATTCATGTAAAAATTTTGACGTACTCTCTGAGTCTTTTGATGGTATTATGGTTTGTAGATGAATAAATCCTTAAACTCCTTTCAATGTACATTCAGAAATATTGTTCTTAAACTTTTGGACTATTTGCTCACACAGTTGTTCACAAAGCAGTGAACCTCCTCCCATCCTTGCTTGTGAAAGACTGAGGCTTTTGGGAATGCTCCTTTTATACCTAATCATGACACTCTCCACTTTCCAATTAGTCTGTTCACCGGTGGAATGTTCCAACCAGGTGTGTTTTGAGCATTCCTAAAGTTTTTCCAGTTTTTTGTTGCCCCTGTCCCAACTTTTTTGGAGTGTGTGGCAGGCATTAATGAGAGAACATTTGCAAAAAAACAATGAATTTATCAGTTTTAAATATCCTCTCTTTGTAGTGTATTCCATTGAATGTAGGTTAAAAAAAAAGGATTTGCAAATATTTGTAATCTGTAGTAATGTATGTGTAACATTATATCCCAACTTAACTGAAATTGGGGTTTGCATCCATGATGCAAGTTATATAGAAAATTATTGATTTAAAATCTCATTGAATGTGTAGATATACCAAATACTGTGTCTTCATATGTGTAAGTAAGATGATAATGTTTGAGTTGTGTCCAAAATGTGTGTCAGTGTATGTATGTATGTGTGTGTTTGTAAGTGTGCTTTGGTGTTTAAATAAAGTAATGAATAGACCAGTCAGACATGACAGATGAAAATTTATGAGCTGACACAAATTACAGGTGTGAGTGCAGTCTATTTAACTCTTAAAATAGAGAAACACACACAAACACACTTACACACGTAAATAAACACACACTTACATGGAGGCAATGACGTTAATAGAAAATCACATTAGTTTGGTCTACTAGACTAATGCCTTTTGCTCAAGAAAATATATAACACAAGTTTGCCAGCCACACACTGCACCCCCCCACACACACCCTGACACGCCCACCCACACACCCACACACACGCACATATTCCTCACACAGTAAAAAACGGAGCATGGCCATATGCTGCTACAGGTCATAACCAAGGCAAACACTCAATAATTCATTTATCATTGCATCTACACATGCTCTTCCATGTATTTGTATGTGAAGGTAAGTGTATATGCATCAATGGGCATGTAAATGGAAGTCTCTAGGAACTACACAGTGCCAGATCCACCCGGCCTGTTCGATGGCCACGTCTGGCTCATGTATCTGAAACACTGCTGTGCAGTCCTGTGTGGCTATAGACATATTAATTTGTGGTCAAGGCACAAGCATGAGCAAGTATATCATTCTCACCAATCTCATCTGCATATGGAACCTCCTGAAGGGCAGGGTAAAAATAAAACTGGATACATTTAACAGTTAATGTGCACACAAGTACACACTAACACAGAGTCTGTGTCTCCTTTGTATGATAGTGTACTGCTATGCACAAGACAAGACTGTGGCATGAAGACTATTCCCTTCCCCCGTTAACAACACCAGCTGCTTGGTGTGGTTTGCCCCCCTCGAACAAACCTACCAGTATTACATCCTACCATTTTGTCAACAGAAGTGAAAGCCCTTGACTCAGGGTGACAAGCCCGGTGCAGAGTGTAGGCTGTGGACAGCATGCAGGGCCCCTGAAAGCATTGTGCTGAGCCATGCTGAAATGATCAATTACAACTGATCTGGGATACAGATGGATTAGGGTTACTCAGCAAATGAAAACCAGCACTTTTTTTCTGAAGTTAGTGATTGTGAACATACTCTAGCAGGCAACAAAAGAGAACATATGAGGTTGAGTTAAGGCAAAATACGGGCTCCTTGAAATACAATATGGTTATACTTTCCTGTGGCAGTTCTTTTTTTCGTTCAAGTGCTTTGTAATAAATTTAAAAAATGTGAGTCAATTCGCACAGCAAACTCTTGCCAAAACATGTCTGAAGTGGTGTAAAAATATCTTTTCTATTGAGAAATGCTTTCAGTGTTAGTTGTTCTTCATTTAATGACGGAATGCTGTCCAGATCTGATGATACTTAATCTATAATCTGTGTAATTCTCTTAACCAGCAGTCACTTTTTGCTGTTGTCACACTTGTAGCTCACACCTTGTCCTGCTTTAAAGGAAGCTAATTGGGCAGTCCCTCTGCAGACCAAGCTCAATCATTCTGACTTGGAGCGTTGTAAGATGAATCTGACACATTGCAGACAATGATTCAGCTGTATTAAAAGGTTAGTTAATCTAAGCCTGAATAACATTTCATCTCCACCTTTCTTTAAATATTATTCATGATACAAAACAAGTGTAAATGGACAATGAAGTTGAATAACAAGCATTTATGTCTTGTCATATCAAGTGCTGATCGACTTTTCTAGTTTGTTCCATGCAGCATATTTACTTCAGTCCTGTCACTCAAACATTAAGCCCTTCAGAGCCTCCAGCCTGTCTGCAATGGCTCCCACAATCCCCGGCAATACCACTACAGCTGCTTCCACAATAATAGCTTGACCTGACCCACTCACACACGTGCACAACACACACACACACACACACACACAGGTAATGATCCTGACTTTCACAGCTGCTTACAGAACAAGCAAGCACCCTTGCAAAAAGAGAAGAAAGGACGTCAGACACATGCATCTGAGATGAGACGGTTTGCCTGAAAAAAGGAGGTAGCAAGTAACACAGTCGCACACAAAACAAAAGTCTATCACTGCTGCAGGGCAATTTACACCCAGGTGAGAGGGGAAAGAAAAGAGGTAGAAGAGGAGGGGGAAGAAACAAGGGGGAGCAAAGGAAGGTAATAGGATGAGATTAGACTGAGGAAAAATGGAGCGAGAGATGGAGAGAGAAAGTACCTGCCATTTGGCCCAGTGTTTTGTGCTGATGTTCAATTTCAGCACACAGCCGACTTGATGGTTACTTCTATTCTCTGAACACATTTTTATGAGAACAGGCTTTGGTCTAGAGAAAGTTGTTTTGGTTAGAGGACATACTGTAGGTGTGTGTGTGTGTGTGTGTGTGTGTGTGTGTGAGTGTGTAAAAGAGAGTGAAAAAAGGAGAGAGAGAAAGAGAGCAATGACTCTCTGTATGTTTGCCATTTTCAAAATGACTCCTAAAAATGAGTTTTACTCCTGCACAAACTCTTCAGAGCCTGTATGATAAACAAACACACACCACAAATACACACGTGTGTACACACCAAAGCTATATATTTTGCCAGATGAATGGATATGGTAATGCACCTGTGGGTTATGGCCCTCATTCAGTGCAATGGAGTTACAACAATAACTATCAGCATAAAGGTGCCACAACACAAACAAATGAGGATAACATGCACACAGACGCAGAGGCATAACACACACATTCATAGACCTATCACACAAGGCAAAATTCGCAAACTGATGAAATGACACCCTCACTTACACACACACACACACACCCACACACTTTCACATCCATACATCGACACACATACCTCAGTGCTGAATAAATGGAGTTGGCCACAATCTGCCCTCTTTCTAATACAACCTAAAAGTCTGAAATATATTCACACAAAAAACCCAGCAGTATCTGCAAACATACATGACATAGACACACACACACACACACACGCACAACTCTCAAATAATTAAAAAAAAATCATTAAACATAAACAGTTTTTTCCATTTCCTCATTTAACATAGACATAATGATAGTGAGTTTCTGTTTGTGATGTTCACAGGTTTTCACTGAAACTCATAAGTGGTGAGGTAATGGGTCCCAAGAAAATCTGATGGGTACGAAACACAAAAATATGTTACAAAAATATGTAAATTGCAAAAATAAAGAAAGTATACCTATGAATTTTAAACTTGTACTATTGTGAAAAAATGTTTTGTAAATATTAAATTTAGAACAACACAAAGGTTACAATTATTAAGAAAACCTAGGGGGAGAACTTTTTCATTAAATAAATGGGTCTTGGGATATTTGGGGGAAATTTCAGACAGATTTCTGGCAGAAAAATGAGCAAACAGGTCTATAGGTCCTCACTGACCACTACTAAAGTGGCTGCATGATGTGCTTTAGGACACGTGACCAGCATCTTACCGCCTGCAATGGAACCATTGCACATACGTTGATCCGAATTGCATTACAAAAAAAGTTGGATTGTTCAGCCCTACTTCAGTGCATTTTAATGTTTGGTGTAGGCTATAAGCTAAACATTTTAGTTTACCATCAACTATAAAAACGCTTCCTCTCTCCTCCTCTGTCCTCAGCATGTGATGTCCTCCCCAACGCTTCCATATTTTACTTTTCAAAAAATTTGTGCATTTCAAAAAATGTTCCCCAGTGCTGTCCTTTGGAGAAATGCCACCTTACCCCATGTTTGGTCAGCCCACATCCAGCTGTATTGGAAGGGACATGTCAAAGCACGTCTGTGCAACCACAGTAAACAGTAGAGCACAATGCTAGTAAGGCTTCAGCCTTTTGGACAAGAGCCGCAACGTCTCCAAGAGCTTGAACCAGTCCAGCTGCCACTTGAATCAATGCTGGATGAGAAGAAGTTGCACTGTTGCTTGAGAGATCATATTTTGCATGAGCTCTGGTTTATATGTTTTTACATACTGAGTTCCCCTAATCCAGCTGTAATTTTCATACTGTCTAAGATGCTCTGTTGGAGCTCCTGTAACTGTAAGGCCCCCTTCCCTATGTGGACCCAGTTTTTCTAATTGGCTGTCTGGTGTCCTCTGTGGTAATTGATTATTTTAGCACTACCCGGCACCACGTTTTCAACTGTTCTGCATTTATTCTACAGTCTATGCTCTGCACTGCGCTTGCCAGCCCGAGCCAGTGGATTTAAACTGCACAAAAACTGGAAGGTTAATCATAAATAAAAACCTGCACATTAGCTTGGCTTAATCACTCAAGCTAGCAGCTAAATAAAAAAAAAATAAGTGACAGGCTAAAAATGGCTACAATTTCCATCAGCTAAAACATTTGAACAACTTGAAGAACATAAAAAAAACTGTCACAGCTAAAACCTCAATTAGCTATAGTATATCATATAGTACTCTTTCATCAGGTAAAAAGAACAAGACTGCTCTGCAGCACTGTCCAATGTGTTTGACTATCCTGCAGAACAAAAGTGGAACTTGATCCAAATTTTCCTTTTCAGTCAGTGTTAACAGGTAGCACTTACATATTAAAATAGTAGCGGAGGTTAACAAGGAATACAAAAGTAATAACAGTGTTCACAGTTCACAGTGTTCATCACCTAATGTGACACCTTACCCCTGTTAAAGGTTGACAGTCCTGTCCAATATTAGTGGTCCCTTTAATTTCAGTCTTTTCCATCATCAGGAAGAAAAAGGAAAAATGCTAACCAGGAACCAGGAGTATTGGTATCTGATAATCTGATAGTGCGCCTGGTCAGAAATGAGAAGGTTGCAGGTTTGAGCGCAGCTCCGGCTGTCACATGTCTTGAAGACACTTAAATCCAATCTGCTCCCACTGCTGTGTCAGTGGTGAGTATATGGGTATGAGGGGGTGAATGTGTTAGTTGATACTGACAGGCAACCTCTGTCCATAGATACTGCATCCATCAGTGAGTGAATTTTGAGAGTTAATGGGTATGGATGGGGAGGTGTGAGGTGTATAGCAGCTTTGAGTAGTCAAAGAGAGTAGAAAAGTGCTACAAAAGCTCAAGTTTACTTACCATTTAACTTCAGATTCATATTAGCTGCAGGGCTGCCAACTCTCACGCATTGGCTGTGAGAATCAGGCATTTGATTGGTTTGACACGCTCTCACGCCACACCTCCGATTTCTCACGCTGAAGGCACAAATCCCAGGGGGATGCAGGGATCGTGTCCAGTGGTGTAGTATACGTGATACCCACTAGAAAAACACCCAGAAGCACCCTATAACCACTACAAAATGCGTAAAGATACATATAGCATGGTTGTGTGACTTCAACTTTCACTTTCACTCAGCGTCTGTGCGCGCACTCCTCCGTGTGCCGGTGAGCATAAAGACCCAGATAGACGTGCATCGCAGGGACAGTGAGGGATCATCAGTCACTTTGTGTGATTTTATGATTCAAACGGTGTCTTGATAGCTCATGTGCACGGTTCAAGTGAACAAAAAATATTTAAAAATGACAAGTCAGTCTTTTGATTAATCTAAACTCAACATTCTTCAGCAGTTCAGCTCTTGTTTTCACTCACTCACTGTTTTCTAAATGATAAATTCATCCTGAGGTATCCTGGATCACTTATTCTCCATGATATAAGAACAATCTGTAAAGGATCAAGCTTCAATTACAATCTAGTAGTGCAGCGGTTCTCAACCTGTGGGTGGAGGCCCATAAGTGGGTCTCAGAGCTGTTTTCAGTGGACGGTGTATAAATCAGGTAAAAAAGTGGCAAAAATGTCTTCAGTGTATGGAGGCCCTAAGAGGACAAACATCCATCAGAGTATGTCAGAGTATAGCCACTGGAATAAACCAGACTACATCACAGGTCGTGTCCTCCCCTTCCATAAAGTTGTCCCCCCAAAAAATCCCCATTTTAAACACAAACTAAAGTTTTTTTAATAGTATAGTTACGTTTGGTGACTGTACAATACAAGTCACACTACTTATAAACACATTACTTGACGATTTTAACTAATGAAAGATTCCAATTCCCAATTCAGTTGCACTTCATAATTTAACCCTTTAAAGCCTGAAAACACAAATAATAGCCAGAAAATTCTAATATTTTGAAGCCAAAAGGTTTTTTCACTTTCTACTGAAATCCAACAAAATTAAAATTTCCATAAAATGTAACATATATATATTTTTTTGGATCTCATTTGATACATTAAGTGTTGTTGGCAACTGATAATCTACTTGAGGACATTTTCATCATTTATCTTATTGTATTCAGATGTTTTTTTTTTTAGCAATTTGTTGATCATATTGATTAGATAAAGGTATCATAAAAGTATGTATCAAATATGATACAACAAGCTTTAAGGGATTAATTGTGTAAAGGTTTGTGCATTTTTAAGTTTTGTGACATATTCACATTTTGTTTTGATGCTGCTTGTTGACAGTTTGATAAAAAAAAAAAAATAACATTTTTTGAAGTATAGTTTGATTTAGTTTGGTTGTTCATTAAAGTATTTCTTCTAGTTTTAGAACTCGTATTGAGCTTTCAGGTCTTAAAGCTGCTGTAGTGGTAATCAGCCTGTTGTTTCTGGTAAGCAAAATACTGGTCTTGGAATTGCTGGTTGTGCGTAAACAGTCTTGTAGACAGGTAGGATATAGACTTATAAGAAGCAATAACATAATTACAGTTATTGTCTAATATCACCATGTAGTACATTTGAGGAAGTATCAGACAACACAGCAAAAAATATAGCATTTGTTTTTATTCTATTTTTCACCTTTACCTGAGTTGATTGCACTTTTACAATTTTGTTACTTCTGAGTGCTATATAATATGAGTAAACCTACACAAAATGAGATATTCTGTGTCAAATGTTGTCCTGCCGTGTATGCAGCAAATTTTTGGTTGGCTCCACTAAACGTCACTCCAAGGTTTTTTGAAAATTTGGAAGCCCTGTAGCTGCACCAATAAAGAATAATAACAATGGCAGTTGACAGTTAACATATTTAATGTTAAGTTAACAAGTAGAGATACTTATGAAGAATGGGCTTTATACATTAGTTTAACCCTCTGTAGTTTAAAAGTGTTAGCTTGATGGGACTTGTGATCTTTAAGAACAACTTTCTCCTGTGCAAAATAAAGTCATCTGCTTGGACAAGTTGCATACCCATGAGAGAAGTTGCTGCTCAGCTCAAATTGCTTTGGGCAAACAGACTTTAATTGGGGTGAGTTTGTTTAAATGGTTAAACAGCCCATAAATATCCATCCTCTTAAAAGGAATGTTCTGCCTGCTTACTTATGTGGCAAACCACAGACAGGTCAACATCACAAGGTGCCGCTTTTTTGAGCTATTTTTAGGTACTTTATTCTTTACAAGGCATATAATGATATTTTATCATAGAAACTCAACATCTAACTGAAAAATATGTATTTGTCATAACTTCAGTTTTTTTTGTTTTTTATTTCGAGTGTAACAGACCATTTGAACCAAACCAAACCACTGACATCTTTTCCCACTAAGATAAAGCTTTTATAGGCAGAGCTGATTTGGACTTAAACTATCACCAAATGGTCAGAGTCCTCTGGAACAGACAGGCCTTCCTTGATAAGAAGAAAACACTAGTGTCAGCTCCATTTCAAACTGTTTTATACTGCTGCCATGTGCCTCTTGACTCTCTCTCTGTGCAAATGCCATGTGCAGATAACTTGACAAAATAAGTCTGTGAAGCAGTCTGCTCTAAATTTTATGAAATTTGATTTTTAAAAAGCATATATTTAGTATTGTAAACCAGGTAAAGAAAAAAAACAGGAAAAAAGTTGGTAGAAAGGGAAATGTTTTACAGTCAGGCCTGGAGTGGCTAATCAGGAGAACTGAGACAAATCCCAGTGGGCTGGGCTGGTTGTAGAGCTGCAAGGGCCTGAGCACAGTATATTTACATTAACATTAAAAACGTACCCCCTGGTGTGTTCAAGTTGTTCTGGGAAGTCGGGATTTCCAAGCTCCGAGTGGGGATTTCAACTGGAACGCCCCCCCGGTCAGAGTTTCCTACTGGGAAGTCAGGGGATCCTCACCACCCCCGAGTTGACAATCAAAGATGGCTGCCCCCAGTGTAAACAGTTATTAAGCTCCTGTAATAATCCATTTATTAGCACTTCTGGCTCGTGTTTGTCACACTTAATCAGCCGTATACATAGTATTGTTCGACTTATATTTTATAGTGTTATTTACATTCTTCATATGGTATGTGCGGACTACAACACACAATGGCTAACACAATGGCTAACAATAGCCTGATAGATCGCCACTCTTTTTCCGACTTTGTAACTGTAACTTGAGCAACAGCAATCTAAAAATCAAAATTTCTTTGGTTTTTTTTGACTGAAGCTCTGAAAGGACCGAGAAAGGTTAGCAGTTTTTATAAAAAAAAAAATTATGAATAATAACACATGATCACTTTTGAGTGTTTTTGGTGACAGTCACGCATAGATGCATTTTTTTGTATTCCTACACTGTCACTTTGTTGCATCATAATACACATTTATTAGTATTCTGAACTGAATTTTGGAATTTTTTTTCATATACATGTACTTAAACAGTACCATAGCCACCAGTGTACCTGTACGTCTGCTTTAATGTAACTGTGACATTGATTTCAAAATGATCTTTTAAACTGGGCAGTCCTTCCTTGTGTTTTTCTTAAGTCCAACTTTTTGTCACAGCTGTGAGAGAAATAAACATAATTTTTTGTCCTTCCTGTATCCAGGGTGCTAGCTGCTAGCCTGTTTGAACTCACAGGAAACAGCCTGGGCGAAACTGTCACATGTGCATGCTGTCAGGATTTCTAAATAACCCTTTCTGTAAAATGGGTTCACAGCATGACAACAACACAGCAACTTATTCTAAAAAAATACAGTTAAATGTATGAGAACAAAAGAAACTAATAAGGCTACTGTTTGTTAGATCCACTTAAACATACATGAAGCAAAAAAGGTTGAAAAAAAGGAATTTTCTGATACAAAACAAAATGATTCTGTTTTGTAAAAGTAACTGCCCAAAACATTCCCCTGACAAAGGAATTGTCACTGAGGAATAAAATGTATGACTTTACCACTATAGACTCTCTCAGTGAGGAAAACAAACTCTTCACAATTGGTACATTATTAAACAGGAAGAAAGGTTCGCAGTGCTCCATCAAAACAACAGGTATGACAAAATTCAGCTGTGAATAAATTCAAAGGACTCTACAAGCAGCACCAAATAACTTTCAAGCTCTGAAAACAGTGTTCTCTGTCAAACTGCTATTTTTGGTTTAAGCATGTGAGTGTGTGTTTGTGTCTTAGGTGTGTTTATTAACATACATGGGTCTCCTACCTTCTCCATTTGTCACTGTGTTGATGCCGTGTGTGGCACAGCCTCTTCCACTTGTCAGTTTTCTAGTGTACTACATACATAAACACACACACACAGGCACACACACCCACATACACACACAGTTGCTTTCTTCCTGTCTGCCATAAATAAAGAGAAGGAGTTGCACACCTGTTTACTGACAGCACCATGCAGAGAGAGAGAGGGGGTGGTAGAGCAGGTGGGAGAGGTAGAGTTGGGTAAAAGTGCATGAGTCACACAGTACAGACTCACAGGTAAAGGTGTAACAGAAGAAGAATATTTAAGGAGGCTGAAACTCCTTTAAGATTTACAATTTGTTATGTAAACATGTTAACATTCATAGCGTCGCCTGAAGGGTGTTGCTTCTTTTTAAATTTATTTTTAAAAATCGGCTCTCAATGCTGCTATTGTATTTGCTGTCTTTGACAAAAAACATTGTATTTCGTGCAACATGTGCAGCAGAAAGCAGGTGGACTTAAAAAGAGACGGGATTTCAAACATGGCTGATATTAAGTGTCTTTAGGCAGCTAAGTTATTTGGCAGTTGGTGGAGGATAGGCAAACAAAAGAATATTGGACTTTGATATATCCAATAGTCTTAACTGTTTTCAACAAAGAGTGCAAAAACTCTCTGAACGTTATTCTTTTTCTATTACCTTTTCCTTAGCAATGCCAGTGCATTTTTAGACACACCAGGAGCTAAATATTACAAGAAAATAACCACTTTGTCCTTACATAAACCCACAACTAAACACTTCTGACATGAAGGCCAAGTAGTTCTTCACAAATACAAGCAACACTCTGTGAGGCAAAAGTAGATTACTGTAACAGGACAAAAGGTTTCCTTGAGTGTAGCCTGAGTTTGATAAAAGTCGGCTCTTGAAAGATTAAGAGAGCAAAAACAAGAAAGACAACAGATACCTGTTTTTTTCTCTCTTTTTGCACACTTTTGTACCACACCTGACACATAAATGATTGTGATGCAGGGAGACAGACAGAAGAGAGCCAGACTGTGAGTGGTTCTTAGACAGTGAACAAAAAGCCAGTAGAATAATGAACTCCTTCACCTGTCAAATGCTGCTGACAGGTTTTTACTCGCTTCACTTTCCTCATCTCTATTTTTTTGTTCTTTTTTCAATCTACAGATCTGCTCTCTGTATCATCCTCTCACTCAACCTACTGTACCTACATCTACCCTCATTTTCCATCAGCACTTTGTATCCCAGCTCTCTTCCTCTTGTTCTTTCTCAATCTAGTGAATATTTTAAATCAACCACAGTGGAATTGCTGAGCAGAAGCAGTTACAGCCAGAAAGCATGTCTTAATGCAATGCTAAAGTGCTGCACATCTGTGTTATGCTTCCTGCATGTGAGCTCTCATTTACTTAGAATTTATATACAATATACAGTTACGTGAGTAAGAACAAAAAAAATATTGAAAGGAGAAAGTGGTTTGATGAAAAGATTGACTTTCCTTCTTGATTCTATGAACACCCTAAGTGAAGCTCTATCTTTTACATCATACACAACTGTCAAAGAGGCAGCAATATATAAACCGTTTTTCCACATATTCTTTTTTGTTGTACTGATAGTGCCCCAAAACCAGTGGAACCCCTGAACATTTTCTGATGGGGTGGCCAGATGGGGCCACTGAAACCTTCAAGTGGCAAACCAAAACCAAAATTCAGAACA
Source organism: Cetoscarus ocellatus (assembly GCA_037902135.1). NCBI lineage: Eukaryota > Metazoa > Chordata > Actinopteri > Labriformes > Labridae > Cetoscarus > Cetoscarus ocellatus. The sequence goes on from JBAMNC010001563.1 coordinate 155,169, forward strand.
GAATTTCAGAAGGTTTGTATAATGCTTTACTTTGCTCAAGGAAATATCCCCATTACAGCATGAAAACAAGATAGACGAATCGCCTCCTTGCATTAACAGCAGCTTTAGAACAGGAGAAGAAGCTTCGTGTTGTTGACATGGCCTAAGTGATCAGTCCCACCCCTTTTTGTTTTTTTCCTTTAATGATCAGAGAGAAAAAAAGTGACATTGATGAACCTGACACCAGTCTAAAGTTGAACTTTGTATCTGAGAGAACACAGAGGCAAGAACAGCTGATGCAGATTTTTTTGTTTTCCTTTTAAATCGTATCCTCCCTGTGTGTGCATTAATCGAAATGCATGGACCTGCTTTCAAACAGCTTGAGAACATTTTCTGCACTAACAGAGGGAACAAACAGCTATGATGTAAAACTAATCTGCATTACTAGCAACTAGAAAAGCACTCAGAGAGTGCTGACCTCCGACAAGCAGCTTCGGTCCACTTTGGCGAAACGGTCCTATCTGGCAATGTTATAGAATCCTTTAAAAAATTCCAGGATCCAGATCACCCCCAAAGTTCTTCCATATCCCATTTCTGACAATTCCTGAATATTTCATCCAAATCCGTTCAGAACTTTTCAAGTTATTATGAACACAAACAAACAAACAGACAGACAGACAGACAGACAGACAGATAAACGCCAGCAAAAACATTACCTTCTTGGCGGAGGTAAAAAATTGATGAATTACAGACTGTCATATAGCAAGTGGATCATTGTCACATCATTTTTTAAGTCTGTGACTTCCTAATATATTTAGGGGCTATGCCAAAATGTTCATCTATTTTTTTTCATTGTGCTGGTGATGGAACAAACAAAGAAGCATTTTCAGTACTAAGGGCCTGATCTACTGAAGGTTTGCGTGTAACACTTCAAACTTGATAGCATGTGCAAAGCTGAGCTACTAACCAGGTGCACTGAGGATTGTGTCTGTCAAATGAGCAAAAGAGCACACGCATTCCATTTAGCTTCGTTGCATTCATGAATATGCAGAATACATGCAGATGATCAGAACGCGCAAAATACTGGGAGTAGGGAGATGCAAATGTAATCATTTAGCACCCGCAATGTGATTTATAAAACCCACAACTGATTGCATGCTGTGTTTTTGAGTCTAAATTTATCACGTTTGAAAGGCAGGTGCAAAACAGGCACAGCATTATGCACGGAGGGCTGCTGTCATTGTGGTAAGAAACAGGGGTCGCATTAACTGAATATTTTCCATCACTGACTAAATTTTTTGATGAACGACGGAAAGATTTGGGGGCTGTCTGTCATTATGATGGACTGGAAAAAGAGGGACAATTCAGTGTGCCATGCAGACACATGCGTCAAGTAAACCCTCTCTGTTTTGCGCCTCTACATCGTGGAGGAGGTCATTTAACCCGTGTAAAAAAAGATCTCCATAGCTAGCTATGAAGGAGAATCATTCCGTTTGTCACTCAGAGCTGACTGCATCAAACTCTCCATGCACTGACAGCGAGTAAAGGAGCTGTCAGTGCATGGAGATTGAAGAGTGAAGAGTGTGATGCTGTTAGTGCATAAAAAGGCAAGAGTACCCGTGTGATCTGTGTGTGTATAACTGTAATGGCCCTTTTCCATCAGCCCACCTTGGCCCTACTCTACTCTACTCTACTCGGCTCTACTCGGTTTGCGTTGCGTTTCCACCGGCACAGTACCTCCTAAAACAAACCAGTTTTTAGTAGCTACTCTGCTTTGGTTCTAAGCGAGCTGAGTCGATACCAACAGGTGACGTCGACCGACTGCCGGCTACTGATTGGTCAGAGAATGTCGTCACCGATGAGTCATGAGCGCGCCGTCCAAAATAGGACTGCAGTACATACGCTTTGTTACTATATGGCAAAAACTTGCTGCCATCACAATGTTAAACACAGGACTTTATCATTATGAGCTAGCTAACATGCTAGCACTAGCTTCCATTAGCTTACCCTCATTCGTCTTTTCTTTGTAGCCCGATTGCTCTTGTCCTCGGCTTCAAACTGTTGTATAGCTTCCAAAACTCTCCTGTACTTCTGAAGGGTATTTCGTCTCGCCACCTGCAGCCTTCTTCTGCTTTCCTCTTTCATTCGGTTTGGAACAAAAAGCCACAGACCGAGCATCAAGTATACTATTGCCTCCAAGTCCTCCACTGTTTTGATTGTTGTGTCGCGCTCAAAATGACATGAACGCAGTGTCGCCCAGCTGTTTCACGGCAACCCCGCCCCCACTGGGTAGGGAACCGGGCTGGTGGAAAAGCAGGTCAAAGTGAGTAGAGTAGAGCCGGGTAGAGTCTGGAACACCCGAGCCAAGTAGAGTAGGGCTAATGGAAAAGGGCCATAAGACTGCTCTTCACATGAGAGGTTACTGATGATGGGGCTGTTTAACTATGTTGTGGTGGAATTTTTGTATACATTTTTTTTTTTTAACCTGATATTTCATGTAATTAGTTCTGTAACTTAAGCTGTACTGCTGTGTGAATGACCTGACTTGCTATTTTTGATCTTAGTAGATCAGGCCCTAAGTGTACTCAGCACAAAAACACTCACATCATCATTTATTGTTGTTGTTGTTGTTGTTATTGTTATTGCATAATCACAGCTCTCTCATCTGAAAGTACTAAAACTTTCCTAACACCCCTGGTCTTAACTGTGTCACTTTTACACCACCAACGTATCAAAATAAAGAAGAGGTCACGACTATAATGTTAGCTTGGTCAGACATAATAATTTCAAGACATAGAACAGTTGCAAGAGAAAGGGCATGAATTCTATGATCTTCACATTTTACTTTGTAAAATTTATTTGAATAAGAGCAAGTACTAAGCATATGGAGTAATGCAAAACCACTCCCATTGTAGCAGTTGATGTAAGATAAAGGGCTTTTAGCTAGCTTCCATAATGACATAAGGCACCTGTGAGAACTGCTCTGAAATTGGCATCATAGCTATTGCTAAAGCAAATATGCCTTAAATGGACACAAGCCTTGAGGATTTGTTATTTCAGTAACAAAGAATACAATTTTCTGTTGAAAACAATTCCCTGCATAGTACTCCACAGCTCAGACATGATTTCCTTTGGATGGAACAACAAAAGAGACTTTTAATTGTTGGTGTGAGCAAAGTTTGGTTACTCTTGCATCTCTCAGATTTTAAATCTGGTATTTATCATTAGCTTTTCATGTATTTATTTCAGTAAACCAGTAATATTTCAGTAAACCAGTATTACTGTCCAAACAAAGTGGTCAGTGATTCTGCTTCTGGTTGTAATGTATCTTATATATTCTAGTTGAAGTAAGTGAAAAGTGTATGAGATGTATTAAGAGGGAAATAATGAAAGACACAGGGAGATGAGAGTCTTGCATCAAAACTAAAGTCTGATAAAAGTATGTGAATTGTACCAATTCTTGCTTGTAAAGGTTTGACATGTCTCCAAAGAAAACATTTGATAATATAGTGAAAGGGTGATTTCTTTTCCAATTGAATTTTGCAGGTGTGAAGTGACTGGCAAAACTCACAGGAAACACACAGTTCACTGAAGTCCAACATGCAGGAAGGGGAAGTGTGCCAACCAACTTGGCACACTAACTTCTGTCCGGTCACCTTTATCACCTGCTGTTGCCCAACAGTTACGTCTAAAATAAACACATAAACTCACACACACAGTCATACACACATACAGTAAACAAACCCACATATATGCAGTCACAGTTACAAATTCTCACATGGTGATTGTTCAAAGATCTCATAATCGTCCGTTAGAAAGTAACAGGTACTTAATAATAGTGTTACTTTAAGTATCATACTTTGAGTGAAAAAGTCAAGCAAATATACAGTGTGTGTGTGTATATATATATATATATATATATATATATATATTTGTGTGTATAGGTCTTGTACTTTTTCTCCGAAACTATATGCTGTTGTATTGTTTAACAGCAGCAATCTCTACCCTATAATCATTGTAGATGTTAATGTTAACATTGAGGACAGCTCTATGATTGGTCCATGGATCTGTCACTACCTTCAATTTTTACTTCAGTTCCTTGTCTGTAAACACGTCCCTTTCTTTGCCTATACCCCAAACACAGCTTTGGTGGATGGTTGATCAAGATAAGACTGGCTCCACTCCAAGAGTTCCAGCTGGTAAACAGAAATTTTTTCTTGCCACTGTTACTGTAAGCCTCCTATAGACACACCTTCCTGCAGGTTGACCCAGTGCTGCGCATATGGTGAATTCATGTTAGGTTTAAATATATGAATATATATTTATGTGTGTATATGTGTATTTTATTCATGTATATATGTATATATGCATATATGTGTATCTATAAAATGAAGAGTATGGCTTTAGCCTGCCATATTGCAAAGTTTCTTGAAATAACATTTGTTATGAATTGGCACAATAAAAATAAAGATTGGTTGATTGATTGAGGTTGATTGATTGAGATTGATTGAAACTAATATAGTTTGATTGAAAATGTTTATTTTGAAGTTATCCCTGTTAAAGGGGTCATATCATGCAGACACAAGATTTAATACCTACAAATAATGTTGTTTATTGAATTGCCGACTCTACACCTCTAGAAGTCCCACAACATGAGATCTGCTCCCCGATATCCGGAGCAAGATTTCCGCCCCTGAAAACGTCTCATAGCGAAATCTTCGCGAGATTTCCTGCAACCTGACGTCAGGTATTTTCAGTCTCTTCTCACTGGATGAGCCTGAGAAAGCAGCTCCTCCCCGGTAATGCCTGAAGCATCGAGCTGCAGCTAGGACACGCCCACCAAGCTCAGCCATTTATATCCTCTCCAGGACCAGTAGTTATAGTTGTAGTTTCAGTGTTTGTTTTCTGTTGTTTCCCTGAGCTATATACTTGAGAGAAGATATGTCTGGGAAGGGTCTTCATCTGTGATTTTTTGGTTGTGGATCAAAATCACAACTATTTTCACTTCCAAACAATGAAGACACCAGAAAGCAGTGGGCAGGTTCCCCCGCTGTCTAAGCTGTTTCTGTGTGCTCATCATTCCTTTGTAAACAAAGGGCAGTTTGATGCAGGATTTGCATCTCAACTGCTGCTCAAACAAGGAGCAGTTCCCTCCATAAAGACTGTCCACAGAGACCCGGAACCACTAGCGGTAAGTAATGTAATCAGAGGAAGTAAAGTAAATAAAGCCATGATGTAATATATGCTAGTTAGCATTAGCGTTAACGTCAGCTGTGTTGTGTAAATTCAGACTTGTAGAGCTCTTTTACGACCACACGGTAGCTAAAACAGCAAAACTCACAAACGGTGCTTCATCCTCTGTTACTTACACTCGTAAATAAATATACGATGTAATGTTGAGCCAATGCTAAGCTCGTTAGTGTTAGCGTTACCATTAGCGTCAGCTGTGTTGTGTGTATAAATTCAGACCTGTGGGGCTCTCTTACGACCACACAGTTGCTCGAAAAGCAGAACTCACAAATGGCGCTTCATCCTTTGTTACTTAAATACCTATCTTTTAATTATTATGATGAACATGTCTTTGAAAAGGTCTGCACACCCCCCTCAGCAGCTGACAGTAATGGAAAGCTATTGTTAGCGGTTTGACTCACTGTTGTGTGTAATCACATAACTAATGTGGGCTTTTTTCTCCTTAAAAACTCCTCTGTATTCATGGAGATGTGCATGATCGATCGACGGATCTCATAAGTAGCCAATTTAATCATCTAATAAAGGCCAAACAAAAGTTTAATGTTAACTGCAAAGTCTATACAACGATCCGTGGACAGCCGGGGCTAGTAAACAATGCACTTCCGTATGTCACGCCTCTGCTCGGCCTCGGCAACCCCTCCTCCCCGTCTCCAGCTCAGCCCTCACAGAACTGGCCAATCAGAGGACAGAGCACATGTGGTCTCGGTTCTCACGTGTACTCCGTCTGAATCAGAGTGTTTTGAGGGGGAGCCTGAAAAGCGGCTAGAGAGAGGCTTTTGTAAACGCAATTTTGAGGCGAAGAAGGAGCTTTATGACCTGCAAATCATACAGAAGTACCCCAAATGCATGTCCCCCCAAATGCATCTCACTGTGGGGGCGACAATGTCCGCCCCCACAGTGAGATGGCTGTAGGGGGGACATGGAGAGAGTAAAGTGAAGGAGACAAACACCAATAAACAGGGAGGTTTTGTGCAACTTTTCTGTCTTTTTGATGCTATTAAGGTTACACCTGTCGCTCTTCTGGTGCTTTTTTTTCTAACAAGTACAAACAGCTTTATCAGACATTAACAGTCATAATTTAGACCTACCTGCTTAGCGCTATGCTCTCTTCATAAGTGACTGACAACCTGGTTATGATCCTGGCTTCAGTGACGGTTTGCTTAATCTCACAGATATCAACCTATTTATGTATAAATAAATAATCTTCAATTAGATATACTATCAGAACAAATCATCAGGTGTGTGTGTGGATTGTCGAGTTATTCCTCCTATAAATTAAGTAAAGAATCATAAGAGGGGGCATATTTTCACTGATCTTCATATAATAGGGTTTGATCAGACTTCTCAGTCTCCTAAAGTTGCATGAATAACACTGTACTTATCACTGTATCACTGTAAACACTGTATTTATCACTTTTACTGGTACCAGAAAGTGGCATCAGTTAGTGGGTTACTGAGGTAACTGTTATTATGACAGTTTTTACTCAAGGAGGATAATTTCCCTTGTCTTCACAACAGGGCTGGCTGAATAAACAGTAATAACTTTAATAAATTATAAATACAATAATCAACATCAAACTATACAAGCTGTAACATGGACACTAAATGCTGCAGGCAAACAAAAATGTGAGTGTATGTTAAATAGGTTAAGATTATCTTTGGTCATTGCAAAAAAACATGTACACGTTCATGTACAATTGTTTATAAAGAGAATCCTGTTGGAAATATAAGTCATTTTTATTCTTTACTTGTAATTACACACTGTTTTAAACATTTATAACATAATAACGACAAATACTTGCCAGAATTGTTTGCTTTTATTTCTCACAAAAAAAATTTACTCAAGGGACATTTCCTAACACATTTATTGACAAAAATAAGCTAGAAAAGACCTGGCGACATGTTATAGTTATAGTATAAAGAGGGTTTATCACTATTAGCTCTTAAAATGTAAGAATTTGCATTGATCAAATGTAAAGCAATGCCCAATTAATATTACTACAAATGATGTGCAACTATAGTTGTATAGTTGCATAAAGTTGTGTATAGGTAATTTATAAGGCCTTTTTAAATAGTTATTTTATTTTGGTTTTGTATATAGATATTATGTAAATGTAGCTTATGTACTGAGTTATTGTGTGTAAATTGTTGGTTAATTAAATAGTTTAATGTTGATTCTTGCAATTATAATTTATTACTATTATTATTTCTTCAACCGGCCCTGCTGTGAAGACAAAGGAAATTATCCTCCATGAGTAAAAACTGTCATAATAACAGTTACCTCAGTAACCTACTACCTGACACTGCTTTCTGATATCAATAACAGTGATAAATACAGTATCTGTCATTTCTGCAACTTCACGGCCTGATCTACCAAGATTCAAAATAACGGGTGCAAAATTTCATGTGCAACCTAAAAAACTGCACTTGCTATTCGTGGGCGTGTTGCGGCTGATCTACTATCACTGCGTGTGCAATTGATAACAGGGGCAAAAGTGGTGTGGACCGCCCCCTATAAAGGAGGATTTTGCGCATGCTACCAGCTGTCACTATGAAGAGCTTGGGAGAGCAGAGTGGCTGCAAATGAAAACCGAAGTTTGAAGCCATGGAGTTTGAGGCAAATGAACACACTTGCAGTAACCTGTTTTCGCTGTCTGTTATTTTGACGGACAAGGTCGTTTTCCCTCATGCCATATTTTTATCCAGTATTTTAAATTTTCCTTTTCTGATTACAATCAAACATAATCTAAATGACAGGATTCACATAGTTACACAGCTTCATCATCAATAATCTCTCATGTGAAGAGCAGTCTTACAGTCACGCACACACAGACCACATGGGTACTCTTGCCTTTTTCGCACTGACTGTGTCACACTCTCCACGCACTGACAGCTCCTTTACTCGCTGTCAGTGCGTGGAGATTGTGATGTAGTCAGCTCTGAGTGACAAACGGAGTGATTATGGCTCTGAAGGCTCTTTTGTTTTTACATAGGTTAAAATACCTCCTCCACGATGTATTAAGAGCGCAAAACAGAGAGGGTTTACTTTAATCGTGCATCTGCATAAGTATGACGGCACACTGAATTGTCCCTCTTTTTCCAGTCCTTCATAATGACAGTCAGCCTCCAAATCTTTCTGTAATTCAGCAAAAAATTCAGTCAGTGATGGAAAATATTCCGTTAATGCGACTCCTGTTTCTCGCCACAATGACCGCAGCCCTCTGTGCGTAATGCTGTGCCTTTTTTGCACCTGCTGTTCAAATGTGCTAAATTTAGACGCAAAAACGCTGCGCGCAATCAGTTGCTGCTTTGATAAATCACATTGCAGGTGCTAAATGATTACATTTGCATCTCCTCCTCCCAGTATTTTGCGCGTTCTGATCATCTGCATGTATTCTACATATTCATGAAGGCAAACACGCTAAATGGATTGTGCGTGCTAGTTTGCTCATTTGACAGACGCAATCCTGCACCCTGTTAGGAGATCAGCTTTGCGCGCACTGTCATGTTTGCATGTGTTTTAATACATGCAAACCTTTAGTAGATCGGGCCCCATCTGTATTATGATCAAACCCTAATGGATGAAGGTCAGTGAAAATATGCCCCCTCTTATGATTCTTTACTTAATTTATAGGAGGAATAACTCAACAATCCACACACACACCTGATGATTTGTTCTGATAGTATATCTAATAGAAGTTTATTTATTTATACATAAATAGGTTGATATCTGTGAGATTAAGCAAACTGTCACTGAAGCCAGGACTGTAATAAGGTCGTCAGTCACTTATGACGAGAGCATAGCGCTAAGCAGGTAGGTCCGATCCTGACCAATCAGGAGGCTTCTTACAGTTTTCAGAAGAGGCCCTGCCCATGAAAGTCATGTAGAAATGCAAGCAAAACTTCAAGAAATGCAAACAAAAGTTCAGGAAACACAAACAAAACTTCTGAAAATGCAAACAAATCAGTGATTCATGCGAATAATACTTTGGTTTGTAAACAAAACCTGTGGATTATTAAAATTACATTTTTAATCACAAATATATTTCATTAGTTCATCTGCATTTTTTTTGTATTTTTGAAATCATAATTTTTTTTGTAATTTTTTTTGTTTTGTTTTCAAATCCATTCTTTTGAATGCATAATAAAGACATCAAATTCTCTCCATAGAAAAAGAACTTTTAGAAAGTGTTTCAGGAGGACAGAGCCTTTCAGAAGCATGTGTGGCAGGTCATTAAATGATTGTTCTGTCAATCACATTTATTAAGCATCAGTTAGATAATGTTGTAGATGGGTACTACTGTGCTTCAGAATGTGAGCCACTTTGTAAAACAAAAAAAAAATGTCGAAACAGGAGCGAAAAAATCCTTCTTATAGAAAAGTTTGTAGTGTTGTTATTTTTTCTTCATTTAATTTAGAATTGCGGTCCAGATCTGACCAAACTTCCACTGAAGCATCTATGCTAATCCCTTTATGAGCAGCCACTTCCTGCTGTCGTCTTGTTCATAGCTCCTATTGCTGCTTTGGGCCACTCACAGTCTTTGTAGATTGGAGCTTGACAAGATCGATCTGCCTGATTATGATGGAGATGCACAAGGTTAACTCAAGTGCTTGTAGCAAAGAACTAGTCTAAGAAAAGAAAACTTTGGTAAATGACAAATATTATAAATATTATAAATATCCCTTGTGTCATGACACAACTGAGTTTAAGAATAAATTTATTGTTAAAAAAATATTGGTTCAAGAAGCTCAATGCTCCTACAGCCCAATTCTGCCATTAAAAAAACTTAAGATACATAATTTTATCTCGGAGAAAGCTCATTTACATTTTTTATAATTAATGCTTTACCAAGTATTTCTTTTCCTTACCACAATTTTATTGTTTCCTATCTATCCTTGTTAAATAATCCATGTAATTACTTTTGATGCACAAATGTGTGTGGTAATGTGGAACTGTTCCTTTTCCTCCTCTGTGCAAAGAGTAAAGACTGCCCCAATTACTCCAAATTCCCAATAGATGCACAGACCAGTTTACACCAATCACAATAAATTATACTTATCTCCTTCTCTGCCACAGCAGATCCTTCTCTCTGCCTGTCTTGTGTAGTAACCCCCTCTACAACTGCTTAGTTTTTAATTAATAACATTTAATTATGCATTCCTCAAAGGCAGACTTTCAGTGCAATGGGAAACTACTTTAAAACCAAAACACCCACACCCACACACACACACACACACACACACACACCCCACCACCCCCCCACACACATACACACGCACAATTTACAAAATATATTTTGACAGCATATCATCCCTTGAGTCCCAGTGCAAGTGATGGTATAAAGGGACAATTTGTTTAGCCTGTTCTATAAATATTTTAACATACCATTAACACTCATTGTTAATGGTGTTAATACCAGTATCTGGAACATTTTGAGATAAGTGTTGTTTGTATTAGTCTGATGTTTTTCTATTATTTTGACATTTACTGGAGAGACCTTTGAATTGTGCATTTTCCCAATGTGTCCTCTGAGCAAGGGTCTTAAACAGCCATGCCATAAGGCACACAATGCAAAAACATAAAAATATAGATATTTTCATATCTTTTTTAGCCAACATGGTTTGCAGGGAGTTTTATTTTGAAAAATGAAACTTCTTTGCCTAATCGATGTAGACTTTACACATAGGCCCCTTGAGTTCGTTACAGCTTGGATAGTCAAAAGAGTCAGGCCTGAGAAAAACAAAATGAACCTTCTACTTGCACACTCATGCACTTATGTCCTAAATCAGTTATGTCCAAAGTCTGGCCCAGGGGCCAATTGCGGCCCATAGTCAAATGAATCCGCAGCCTCTTGTCATGAAATTTATAATATGTGGCCCATCAGCACTGTTGACCAGGACAAAATACATGCGTACAAAAAACTATTTTATATCTCACCAGAAGATGGCAGCAGCACTGTGGCTGCACTCTATGACCCTTGTGTGACCCTTTTTCTCTTAAATTCAGAAATGGCAACAGAAAATAAAAAAAGAAAAACTGACTGCAAGGTTGCTGCTTCATGAACAAGTTTTCACTGAAATATGAAACAACTGTATCTGCCTAATTTGCTGTGGCTGTTTATAAGGAATTCAATGTCAAGAGACACTGCCAGACGAAACATGCCGACCTATTAGTCAAGACAACAAGGAGTGAATGTGTCCGTTACGTAGATATAGCCGCAAACAGGGAAGTAAAGTACAAAGAACAGAGGGTATTTTCGTCGCTTACAAGAACTCCCATCCAAAAAAAATACCACCGTTTACGAGTACGTTACCTATGCGTGTTCTTCAGTGCAGTAACTTTTTGGAAATATAAAGTTTATCTAGAACTAACTGACTCATGTCACGTATTACTCTGCGCAGCACTTCCGCCAGCCGCTGAATCACTCCGCCTCCCTCTCAGCTGTTGTAAACATAACAGGCTAGCGGCTTCAGGCGCCGGTTGTAGCCTCGTGTAACTCTTATCAGGCATTGTAATTCTTTTGTTCTGACTCTTAGTGGTGTGAGGAAGAAACAACGTGGAAATTAAAAACGAGTGATTATGACAGCGACGATGAAGCTCCATTCACTTTGGAGCCAAGAGGACACTAGATGGACACCGAACAGGCCGAAAGAAACAGAGAGGGAACATCGATGGAAACTGGAGGTCAAGAAAGAGTCGGAAATACACAGTGTTGCGAGTGCATGAACTGCGACTCAATGCCCACGGACCCTGAATGCTGCTGCTGCCATGAGTGGACCTTGGTTACAGACCAAATTTAGGATCTGTCTGAGTCAGAGGATACTGGAGACTCTCACACCGTCTGCATAACTCATCATACAGATTTTCCTGCTCTTCTGAACCCTGGGGTATTGTGGACATTTTGCAATTTCCCGAAGATAAACTGGAAAAAACGTCCCAAACCTGAAGAACCTAATGACAGTTTATCCTCAAAGTAAGTAATAATGATCTGTCAGAGACAAACAAGCAGAGTAGAGGAGGCTGTTTACCGTAACATTGCAGACTACTTGTGTGTGTGTCTCTCTCTCTCACACACACACGCACACATGCACACACACAACCATTACTGTGTATTTGCCTCTAACTTCTTCTACAACACAATCTTAGCTGTTTCTGACATAATAATATAAATATACCATCTCCTAAATGCAAGAATATATTTAGATTTTGCCATGACTTTATATAAATTGTATATAGATATATAGATATGTACACACAATCTGTCAGGTAACGAGAGCTACTTTACCTCAGAGCCTTAAGGACCAAACAAAAGGAACGTATTTATTTGTTTCTGTTTGTTCCGCTGTGGATGACATGAAACTGACTGAAGGAAGTGGATTATCAACCCTAATATGTAACAAAGTGAGCAAAGAAGGAGGCAAAGCCATAAAACTCCATTGTATTATTCATCAACAAGTTCTCTGCGCCAAACATTTAAAATATGCTCATTTTATGAAACCGATGATTAATTAAAGCTATTAATTATATTCATTTCAAAACCCTGTGCCACCACCAGGTTTAACAGTTTCTCCTCGATGTGCAAGCTGAATACAGAGATGTTGTTTATC